>CAUYLG010042978.1:0-22734 GCA_963573385.1 Cacajao melanocephalus
AAAAATGAAGGCTGGACGACTCAGCAAGTCTGCTTTGTTCTAGCTGAGCTGGCAGTTGATTAGATGGTGCCTACCCACATTGAGGGTGAGTCTGCCTCTCCCAGTCCACTGACTCAAATGTTAATCTCCTTTGGCAACACCCTCATACACATACTCAGGAACAATACTTTGCATCCTTCAATCCAATCAAGTTGACACTCAATATTAACCATCACAAGTGTGAACCCTATTGTGAGCTTCACATGCAGAGGATCTAGGTTTTGTGCACCTCATTAGCATCTAATGCCTGAATGCTTGTCACTGTCTCCTGTCACCCCCAGAAGGGATCATCCAGTTGCAGGAAAATGCGCTCAGAGATTCCACTGGTTTTACATTATGCTGAGTTGTATAATTATTTCATTATATATTACAATTTAATAATAATAGAAATAAAGTACACAATAAATGTAATGTGCTTGAATCATCCCAAAACCATACCCCACCACCCCACTCTATGGAAAAGTTGTCTCCCACAAAACCAGTCTCTGGTGCCCAAAGGTTGGAGACCACTGCCATAGAAGACAATATTGGCATTCCACCCAGAACCCCTTGAATCTTTTTCTTTCTTTTTTTCTTTTCAACTATTTGTGTACCCATTCCTCCCTTTTACTTCTGATAATCAGGTCCTGTCACTCTTAGAACTGCCCTTGGGCTACTGGAGTTCCTTAGCCAGCAAGAGCTGAGAAGTTGAGCTTGGGCATTGTCTTCCCCCTGTGAGGCCCCTGGCCAATGACAGGTAGGGCAGGGGTGTGAAATCCAGCTCCTTTGCCTTCATGGGACAGCTCTGTGGTGAAATGTACACTTCCAGAATTCTTTGGAATCAGGGAGAGTCACCTTTGCTTGGTCTCCTCCCCTTCCCTGTCCTGCTTCCTCCCAGGTGTTCTCTCTTGACACACCTGGGATCACTTCCATGATAAATTATTTGCACACAAATTCCCATCTCGGTGTTAAACCTGACCTAAGACACATACTTTTAATTTGAAAAGAAATTCTCACAGGAGACCCTCAGCCAACTTGTCCTACCTCTCACTGAGCAGGAGAGGGTCACATGCTTATGCCTTAGTCAACTCTACCTCAAGGGGAATTGGATCACCAAGGCTGATTTAGAGACTAATCATGGGCCGGGTGTGGTGGCTCACACCTGTAGTCCTAGCACTTGGGGAGGCTGCGGTGGAAGACTGCTTGAGGCCAGGAGTTCCAGACTGGCTTGGTCAACAAAGTGAGCCCTGTCTGTAAAAAAAAAGAGAAAGAAAAGAGGCCAGGCATGGTGGCTCACGCCTGGAACCCCAGCACTTTGGGAGGCCGAGGTGGGTCGATCACCTGAGGTCGGAGTTTGAGACCAGCCTGACCAACATGGAGAAACCTCATCTCTACTAAAAATACAAAATTAGCTGGGCGTGGTGGTGCATGCTTGTAATCCCAGCTTTACTTAGGAGGCTGAGGCAGGAGACTCGCTTGAACCTGGGAGACAGAGTTTGCAGTGAGCCAAGATCACGCCGTTGCACTCCAGCCTAGGCAACAAGGGCAAGTCTCCTTCTCAAAAAAAAAAAAAAAAAAAAAAAGAAAGAGAAAAGAAAAGAAAAGAAAAGAAAGACCAGTCATGATTTACCTCTGGAGCTGGAGCTGGGGAGGAGTTCAGAGTCTCCTGAAGCATATGGCTGTGGATACTGGGGGGTGAGAGATGTGGGGGTGGATATCAGGCTTTGGCCTGCAGGAGAACTGAAGCAGAAATAGACAATCAACTGTGCCTTTTTCTTCAGGGTCTGACTCTCCATATGGAAGTTAACTATTCTTGACTAAAAATACAATAATTCTCCCTTCCCATTGAAATGATAGTTTGAGTACAGGATGAACAATTAGAAATTGCTGGAAGATATTGCTCATTGTCTTTTAGCTTCCAGGAATATTGTAGAGAGATCTGATGCATTTATAGTTTTTAATCCTTTGTTCAGAAGCTATTTTTTTCTCCTGTCTGGGAGCTTTTATAATTTTCTCTTTATCGCTAGTCATCTGAAATGTCATGATACTGTTCTCTTATGGAGTTTTATTTTTATTTATTATAGTGGACCCTTGGTGGTTATTTTTAATCTGAAGAATAATATTCTTTATTTAATCTCATATGTCGATAAATTGTGTTATTTCTGATAAGTTCTTTCTCTCCTTTTTTTTCTGTTCTCTCTTTCTGGCACTCCTAATAGTCATAACATGGCTCTCTGACTAATTATTTCAGTTTTTAAAATCCTTTCTTTCCATAAGAATTGTCTCTTGACTGGGCACGGTGGCTCATGCCTGTAATCTCAGTGCTTTGGGAGGCCAAGGCAGGAGGATCTGTTGAGGCCAGGAGTTCAGGACCAGCCTAGGCAACACAGCAAGACCCCATTTCTTAAAAAAAAAAAAATTAGCTAGGTGTGGTGGTGCATGCCAGTAATCCTAGCTACTTGGAAGACTGAGGTGGGAGGATCACCTGAGCCTAGGAGTTTGAGGCTACAGTGAACACACCACTGCACTCCAGCTTGGGTGATAGAGTGAGACCCTGTGGATTAGTCTGTTCTCACACTGCTATGAAGAAATAAAGGAAAGAGGTTTAATTGACTCACAGTTCTACATGGCTGGGGAGGCCTCAGGGAACTTACAATCATGGTGGAAGGGGAAGCAAACACTTCCTTCTTAATATGGCAGCAGGAGAGAGAAGAATGAGAGGCAAGCAAATGGGGAACTCCTTATAAAAACCATAAGATTTCGTGAGATCACAAGATTAGTATTGGGGAAACTGCCCCCATGATTCAATTACCTCACACTGGTAATTGAAGGGTCCACCACACATGGAGATTATGGGAGCCACAATTCAAGATGAGATTTGGGTGGGGACACAGTCAAACCATATCATTCCACCCCAGCCCTTCCCAAATCTCATGCCCTTACATTTTAAAACACAATCATGCCTTTCCAATAGTCCCCCAAAGTCTTAGTTCATTCTAGGATTAATCCATGTCCAGAGTCTTATCTGAGACAAGGCAAGTCCCTTCTGCCTAGGAACCTGTAAAATCAAAGTAAGTTAGTTACTTCCTAGATACAGTGGGGGTACAGGCACTGGATAGATACACCCATTCTAAATGGGAGAAATTGGCCAAAACAAAGGGGTTATAGGCCCCATGCAAGTGCAAAATCCAATAGGGCAGTCATCAAATCTTAATGTTCCAGAATGATCTCCTTTGACTCCATGTCTTATATCCAAGTCATGCTGATGCAAGAGGTGGGCTCCCACGGCCTTGGGCAGCTCTACCCCTATTGCTTTGCAGGGTATAGCTCCCCTCCTGGCTACTTTCATGGGTTGGCATTGAGTGTCTGCAGATTTTCCAGGTGCACAGTGCAAGCTATTGGTAGCCATTCTGGAGTCTGGAGGATGGTGACCCTCTTCTCACAGCTCCACTAGGCAGTGACCCAATGGGGACTCTGGGAACTCCAACCCCTATTTCACTTCTGCACTTTCCTAGTTGAGAGCTCTGCCTCTGCAGCAGACATCTGCCTGGACATACAGACATTTCCATACATCCTCTGAAATCTAGGCAAAGATTCGCAGACTCAATTCTTGTCTTCTGCCCGCAAGTAGGACCAGCCATGTGGAAGCTGACAAAGCTTGGGGCTTGCACCCTCTGAAGCAATGGCCTGAGCTGTACTTTGGCTTCTTTTAGCCACAGCTGGAGCAGGAGCGACTGGGATGCAGGGCACCAAGTTTGTAGACTGCACAGAGCAGGAGAGCCCTGGACCTGGCCTAGGAAACCATTTTTCCCTCATAGGCCTCTGGGCCTGTGATGGGAGGGGCTGCAGTGAAGGTCTCTGACATGTCCTGGAGGCATTTTCCCCATTGTCACATCAGCATTTGACTCCTTGTTACTTATGCAAATTTCTGCAGCTGGCTTGAATTTCTCCCCAGAAAATGGGTTTTTCTTTTCTGTGGCATCATCAGGCTGCAAATTTTCTAAACTTTTATGTTCTGCTCCCTCTTGAATGGTTTGCTGCTTAGAAATTTCTTCTACCAGCTACCTTAAATTATCTCTCTCAAGTTCAAAGTTCCACAGGTCTCTAGGGCAGGGGCAAAATGCTGCCAGTCTCTTTGCATAGCAAGAGTCACATTTACTTGAGTTCCCAAAAAGTCTCTCGTCTCCATCTGAGACCACCTCAGCCTGGACTTTATTGTCCGTATCACTGTCAGCATTTTGGTGAAAGCCATCAAAGAAGTCTCTAAGAATTTCCAAACTTTGCCACATTTTCCTGTCTTCTGAGCCCTCCAAGTCTCTAGAAAGTTTCAAACTTTCCCACATTTTCCTGGCTTCTTCTGGGCCCTATAAACAGTTCCAACTTCTGCCTGTTACTCAGTTCCAAAGTCACTTCCACATTTTCAGGTATCTTTACAGCAACACCACACTACTCCCAGTACCAATTTACAATTTTAGTTTTTTCTCATACTGCTAATAAAGACATACCCAAGACTGGGTAATTTATAAAGGAAAAAAGTTTAATTGACTCACAGTTCAGCATGACTGTGGAGGCCTCAGGGAACTTATAATCATGGCAGAAGGAGAAGTAAACACGTCCTTCTTAACATGGCCACAGAAGAGAGAACAATGAGAGCCAAGGAAAGGGGGAAGCCCCTTATAAAACCATCACATCTTGTAAGAACTGACTCACTATCCGAGAATTGCATGGGAGAAACTGCCCCCATGATTCAATTACCTCCCACCAGGTCCCTCCCACCACATGTGGGGATTATGGGAACTACAATTCAAGATGAAATTTGGATGGGGACACAGCCAAATCATATCACCCTCTCTCAAAAAAAAAAAAAAAAGAAAGAAAAGAAAAATTGTCTTTTTATCTTTTTATTTTGTGTGAAATAGTCTCAATTTAAACATTTCTTTTGAAATCCTTATAGCTATTTTTTTAAAATATCCAAGAGCTCTTTCTTTTCTTCTGAGTATTCCTTTTGAAAAGTTGCTTAATGTTCTTGTTTCACAGATGTCAGATCTTTTTTTATCTTTCTCAAAGTATGTGTTATATAGTTTGTCTCTAGCCTGATTACTTCAGTATTCCCCTTTGACTTCTTTGGTTATTTGCTTGTTTGTGTTGGTTTCTTCTTTAATATTAAATATTTTCCTCAAATACCTCACAACCCTTGTCCATATTTGAGAATGGAACACTAAGAAGTGAGTTGGAAGCTGTATATGTTGTATATGTTATTGGTGGGGCTGGTCTATTGTGGGCCACGGTGTAGAATGATTGAGAGAGACCTAGATATTTCACTAGAATCCTAACCTCTACCATTTTTTAGTATCTAGAGGTCTTTTTTTTTCCTTGACTTGGATGGTTTCTGTGGAGAGGAACCCTCCCTGTAATTTCAGCCAGAATGTCCATGGTCTAGGAGTTAAACTGGGCGAATAAGCTGGGGTTTAATATTCAGAATATTGACTTTCACACAAAATCTCTGTTTTTAGCACAGAGGATGTAGTGGTGAATCTAGTTGCATACTTGGGTGGGCAAGGCATCTGAAATTTATCTGCGCCCCCCCCCTTTTTTTTTCGAGACAGGGTCTTCCTCTGTCACCCGGGCTGCAATATAGTGGTATGATCACAGCTCATCACAGCTTTGACCTCCCAGGCTCAAGCAATCCTCCCACCTCAGCCTCCCACCTCAGCCTCCTACCTCAGCTTCCCAAGTAGTTGTGACTACAGGTGTATGTCACCACACCTGGCTAATTTTTAATTTTGTTGTAGAGATGGGCATCTTGCTATGTTGCCCAGGCTGATCTTGAATTCCCAGGCTCGAGCTAGCCTCCTAAAGTGCTGGGATTACAGGCATGAGCCACCCGGCCTAGCCTATCAGTATCTTTTTGAACCTCACACTGCATTTCTGCTTTCAGAGGTACCTGGTTTGCCTAATTTCTTAGGTTTTCTAGCGTTCTGAAGAAGAATCCCCTGATTCAGTTTCATGCTTCCGTGATATGCTAAGTTAATGACCCCCGATTCATCTACATTCCATAATTCTGTAGATACCTGTTGTCTACTTCTATCCTCCAGCTATTCTCTATTTTAGCAAGGGCTCTGTCTTTTTATTAAATCACTTATTTACTTTCATTTTAGTGGCATTACAGAGAGGGGGTAAAAATGTGTTCACCCACCATTTTAAACCTGAATTGTTTCATTGAGTAGGATTTTTGTTTTTATCATATTACATATGAGAATATTAAAGCTCAGAGAGATTAAATATCTTGACTAAGCTAGTAAATGACAGAGAAACAACACTTACTCTTATAAACCTCCCTAATAGGAGATAAAAGACGATGTTATGAATATCCACAGAACAGTACAGTATTTGTGATGCGACTTACGTGTTAACTACAGTTGTGAGCTATGTAGCTTTTGGGAAAACTTTCAATCTTGCTGTGAACTTCAAGATCCACTTTTCTACTTTGGCTTCCCTAACCTTAATAGGAAATTGTCAAAGCAGGGATCACTTTGAAATGACCAACTAGAAAGTACATTGTTAAATGTTTTAAACAGATCTAACAACATACTGGTTCCCAGAAAAAGTTACTTATAAACCACTTTTAGTTTAATGTTTTTACTCCTGACTAATTAACTCAGGGTTGTTTTGTCTTAATTGACAGTTGGCTTTCAATTATCAAGACATTTTATAATGTTTAATTTAAATTCCTATTTTCTTCTAGTTTTTCAGCTTTGTTTGTGACCTTCAATTAAATATATAACATATGCTAAAATTCCAAGTAAGGTGCTGCCAAAAAATAATAAATATGAAATTTTTAAGTGAGGGACCAAATCACCATTAGGTCTTCAGGTGTTCAAAGGAAATAGCTAAGAACCTATTCTAATTTCTCTCACCTACTTTAAGATTACACAAGGGTCCAGAGAATGGAAAAGGGGAGATTTTGTGAAAAAAATTTCTTTATACAGAGCTGTTATATTGTGAGCCTCTTTCTTGGGAAAGGTCTGGGAGGTAGTCTCTATTTCCTTCACATCAGGTCTAATGAAGCTTCCTCAGAGACCTGGTGAAGTTTCTCATACAGGAATCTTAACTTGTGACCAAATAGTTGGAGGAGTAGTAGACTGAAGTTTACTCCTGTCCATGAACTATGGAGGACAAGAAAAGAGTTCTTGCTTTGGTGGGGGTGGCTAAAAGGCACTGCTTTGTTGAGTTTGGTGTGCAAAGGAGGTGTGAGTGTTCCCTGTGGACCAGATGTAGGCAGCACTCAACTGAATCGGTATGGATTGGTCTTGAGTCCTAATCACTAGGGCTGCCTTGAATAATGAAGGCACTTCAGCAGCAAGAAGCTGAAGGCGAATTCTTAGAAGCTGAGGAAGCTGTGGTTAGGAACAAGCTTTGGTACAAAAACACCTGCAATTTATCAAGGGAGCACAGAAGTATTGTTGGAGGATATTTTGGTAAAAACTCAACTGGTGTGTATTATAATACAGGTCTGATACTAACCACCTGGAGTTAGTGTCAGAGATGCTATAGATTTAAGAGTTGCACTCCAACAAGACTGGTCCCAGGCTACCTGTACTTTCTACCCAATGGGCTATGTATTTGAAAGTTCTCAGCTGACAATTTTCTGTAATGACTCATGGAACTCAGGAAAGTGATATACTCATTGTTATAGTTTTATCATAAAGGAAATGCATAAAGTGAGGTCCAGGGGAGAATGCAGAGCTTCTATGCCCTGTCCCCATTGAATCAAGGCAGGTTACCCTCCTGGCACATCAATGTGTTCAACAGGCAGGAAGCTCCACAGAGCTTGTCTGTCTAGTTTTCATTGGTGTTTTATCCCCTGGGCATGAATAATTAAATCAATGGCCACATCTTTGAACTCAATCTCCAGCCCCTTTCCTCTCCCTGGGGGTCCAGCTGGCCCAAAATCCCAACCCTCTATTTACATGGTTGGTCTTTCTGGTGACCAGCCTCCATCTTAAAGCTGCCTAGGGACTACCACAGGTCACCTCATTATGATAACAAAGTCATCTCTATCACTCAGAAAATTCCAGGGTTTTTAGAAGCCCTGTGCCAGGAACCGAGGTCAAAGACCATACAAATAATTTATTATTATACAATAAAGTGTTCAGTAAAAACCTCTGAAGAGCCAAAGAAAGCACCAGGAGACAGAGAACCATTTTGTAAACTTCTGACAGTCCCAGAATGTGAGAAAGCAGCTGATAATGGTAGGAATTCAAGCAAGAACTTTGTTACCTTTTCCTTCTTCTCTTCCAGTATGCCAGTCCTTTAGGGGTAAAACTTAGGACCTAAGAGAATACAGAACAGAGAAACAGAGAACCAAGAGACAGTGATGCCAACTAACAGCCCCGCGACCCTCACCCCACAACCCCACCCCCACCACCACACCAGGCTTCCATCCTGAACCAGGATCCAGCTAGGGCAAGAGATATTCGGAATTAAATCAAATTCAGAGTTTTGATTAAACTTTTGGACTGAATATGCTAGTTTGGCCTATGTTTGTCCATTAAAGTGGGCACAGGACCTAAGAGTAAAGACTAGAAAAGTCAGGGACCTGTCAATAATTTTCATCAAGAGTTGGAGTAAAATTATCCACAATAAGTAACATTTAAAATAAATGAAATTTAAAAAGTAGATGGTTTTTGATTACATCATGGTTAGTGCTTATTCAACATATCAATTTCTTTTCTTTCTTTCTTTTTTTTTTTGAGATGGAGTCTCGCTCTGTTGCGCAGGCTGGAGTGCAGTGGCACGATCTCAGCTCACTGCAACCTCTGCCTCCCAGGTTCAAGTGATTCTCCTGCCTCAACCTCCCAGGTAGCTGGGATTACAAGCACACACCACCACACGGGGCTAATTTTTATATTTTTAGTAGAGATGGGGTTTCGCCATGTTGGCCAGGCTGGTCTCAAACTCCTGACCTCAGGTGATCTGCCTGCTGCAGCCTCCCAAAGTGCTAGGATTACAGGTGTGAGCCACCATGCCCGGCCTCAACATATTAATTTCAAATGTACTTAAACACATTTTTTTGAAAGTTTCTATATAAACTAGAATTTCTCAACCTTAGAACTCTTGATATTTTAGGCCAGATAATTCTTTGTTATGGGGGCTGGCCTGTGCATTTCAGGGTGTTTAACAGCATCCCTGGCCTCTGTCCACTAGATGCCAGTGTCACATCCCCTTGGCTGTGACAATTGTAAATATCTCCAGATATTGCCAAATGTCCCCTGGGGGAGAAATTGTCTCAAGTTGAGAACCACTGACTTAAAGTAATGCTATTTTAAATCAAAGAGTTTTTATGATTCAAATAATCATTCTCTAATTTTTTTGTAAATCTAGATGGTTGTATGTTTGCTTGTTTGTTTATTTATTTACTGAGACAGAGTTTTGTTCTTGTTGCCCAGGCTGGAGTGTAATGGTGTGATCTCAGCTCACCACAACCTCTGCCTCCTGGGTTCAAGTGATTCTCCTGCCTCAACCTCCGGAGTAGCTGGGACTACAGGCGTGCGTCACCATGCCTGGCTCATTGTGTGTTTTTAGTAGAGACGAGGTTTCTCCATGTTGCTTAGGCTAGTCTCTGACCTCAGGTGATCCACCTGCCTTGGCCTCCCAAAGTGCTGGTATTACAAGTGTGAGCCACTGTGCCTGGCCTATTTATTTAGTGACAGATTTTCGCTTTTCTCGCCCAGGCCGGAGTGCAATGGTGAGATCTTGGCTCACCGCAACCTCCACCTCCTGGTTTCAAGCAATTCTCCTGCCTCAGCCTCCCAAGTAGCTGGGATTACAGCCATGCACCACCACGCCTAGCTAATTTTGTATTTTCAGTAGAGACGATGTTTCACCATGTTGGCCAGCATGCTGGTCTTGAACTCCTGACCTTGGGTGATCCACTCGCCTTGGCCTCCCAAAGTGCTGAGATTACAGACATGAGCCACTGCGCCTGGCCTGTATGTCTGCTTTTTAAAAGTAAGACATAGCTGCAATCTCACTTTTGTGGCTGTTCTTACTTTGAAACAAGTTCATAAGCCTCTTGTGGAAAATTTCTCTTACATTGGTCAAAAACACTGATGGAATTTTGAATAGTCTTTGTTGCTTAGAAGTTATATTATTTTTACGATGTTTTTAATCTTAATAACTGAAAACTTAAATAGCCAATGCTGGCTTTTATTTTGTGAAATATCAAATTATGATTACATTATACCAATTTGTTATTGTTATTGGGACTCTTATGTCAAAAGCTTACCCAAGCAAAACCTCTTGTGGTGTCTGATGCAAGGAAGAAAACTTAGGTGGGGCTTGTGTGTGCGTGTGTGTGTGTGTGTGTGTGTGTGTGAAACTGTTTTTTAAAGAAATTTGCTGTGCCTTGAAAGCTTTGACACAACAGTATTGACAGACTGTTTTGGTCACACAGATCCTTCTTTTCACATGTCTTGACAATAGCAGGAAATTAGAGAAGCTAATATAGTTGGAGTGAACCCTGCAACCACTTGGCTAATCCAGAGGCTTGAATCCAGAAAATTCCCTTCAACTTATCAAAAGTACATTTGTTTTTAGAGAGAGTTAAGTGATAGGTGGAACTAGTTTTCATGTTTCAACATACTCTACCTCCTCTATCCTATTCATTGCTTTTTTTGGGGCAATATTTTAACTTACTACTGTATAAGAAAAAAAACTGTGAAAGGTCTGAGATTTTATACTTCCTACAAGTTAGCCTGTTACTGTTTCATAGATGCTAGCAGAAGGCATGATTTGGGATCAGAAACAAAAGACTTCATTCCTCATAGCACAGCAAGAATGAGCATAGTATTGCATTGCTTCTCCCTCCCCTCTACCTCCACTGGGGTGATATAGATGGGTCCAGGTGGATGCTCTGCACACAGTGGGTTGTTACATGGAGGGACACTGAGCTTGTGGAAGCCACTGCTTTTTGTTGCTGTTGTTGCCCAGGCTGGAGTGCAATGGCTCAGCTCACTGCAACCTCTGCCTCCCAGGTTCAAGTGATTCTCCTGCCTCAGCCTCTCGAGTAGCTTGGATTATACTTGCATGTCACCACACCTGGCTAATTTTTTGTATTTTTAGTAGTGACAGGGTTTCACTATGTCGGCCAGACTTGTCTTGAACTCCTGACCTTGTGATCTGCCTGCCTCAGCCTCCTAAAGTGCTGGGACCACAGGCATGAACCACTGTACCTGGACACCACTGCTTTTATAGTGGGTGATAAGCAAGGCTTCTCTTTGCCTTCAGGGGAGACATTGCTTCAAGATTGGTACAAACACAACCCTGAGAAATGGTCCAGCTAAAGAGCCGTCAGGACCTTGCATTCTTGGCATAACCAGCAAGAACATGCAAGATGCTTAGAACCTTTGTCTTTAAGAGGCAGTTACCTATCCCAACAACTACATGTGTATACAGGCCTTTTCAATGTATTTTTGGCAAGCCGAACAAGTCAGTTAAAACAAACAGGTGAACTAATTTGAAGCACTTTGATTTAAACCATGTGATTTCAGTTTTCAGTGGCTTCACTTAACCATCCATATCAACCTGGACTATCAATATTTTTCAGTCTACCTGATTTCTTACAGCCAAATAAAAGGATACAAATCCAGAACGAATTTGAGACAAAGCCTCTTTGTCCCAAAGCAAAAAGAGACTTAGCAGCAAAATGTGTGTTTGATCATTAGCGCCATGTATTAGTCCATTTTCATATTGCTGTGAATAAATACCTAAGACTGGGTAATTCATAAAGAAAAAGAGGTTTAATTGACCCACATTTTAACATGGCTGGGGAGGCCTCACAATCATGGCAGAAGGTGAAGGAGGAACAAAGGCACACCTTACATGGTGGCAGGCAAGAGAGCATATACAGGGGAACTGCCCTTTATTAAACCATCAGATCTTGTGAGAATTATTCGCTATCATGAGAATAGCATGAGAATAGCACTATCATGAGAACAGCCCTCATGATTCAATTACCTCCCACTGGGTCCCTCCCATGACATGTGGGGATTATGGGAGCTATAATTCAAGATGACATTTGGGTAGGGACACAGCCAAACTGTATCAGGCCAATTCCAGCTATATCTCCAGGTCTTTGAAAGAGACTTAGAATGAGGAGTGTGGGCCTCTGATGCTTCCCACTGGTTTTCATTAGGCTGTGGTTGACACAGATCAGCCCTGATAGTCTCAATACAAAAATTTGTTCTAGATTTAAATCAGATATATTTGGATTTCATAGATTCTTTCAGGCCATTTAATAATGGAAAGACATTCCAGTATATGTTGAAAGAAATTCCAATATAGAGTTGCTGGGTTGATATCTATTACTAAGATAACCACTTTGTTGCAGTTTAAAGACATTGGTTAGAGTTGTTAAATAACTCTTTCTTGTTTTTAACCAGAGAGGAAAAGACAGTTTTAAGAAAGTCTTACTTGAAGAAAATGAAATGATATGAATTGGAAGACAATTTTAATAGCAAGGTAGATTTAACAATTTAAAAGCAATGGGAACCACAATTTATCGTTCATGGCTACATTGCAGGCACTGAGCTAAATGTTTTATAACATCATCAGGCGAGTTCTTACACAGTCTCTATAATATGTCATCCACATGTTCCAAGTGAGGGAAACTGAGGCTTAGAAAGTTAAATAACCTGTCAAAAAACAGGTATCTAGTAAATGATGGAGCTAGGATTGGAGTCTGTGCACTGATGTCAAACTCTTGTTCTTTTCACTCTTAGAATGACTCATTGGAACACAAAGCATATACAAATAAAATGTGACAAAGAGACTCTAAATTTTCTATACTTAATATCTTCATTAAGTGATACTCTCAGGAAGCAGGCATTTAGGCTACGTGAATTTTCTTTTCTTTCTCTCTCTCTCTCTCTTTCTTTCTTTCTTTTTTTTTTTTTTTTTTTTTTTTTGAGACAGAGTCTTGCTCTGTGACTTAGGCTGGAGTGTGGTGGCATGATCTTGGTTCACTGCAACCTCTGCCTCCTGGGTTCAGGCGATTCTTCTGCCTCAGCCTCCCAAGTAAATGGGACTGCAGGCATGTGCCACCATGCTCGGCTAATTTTGTATTTTTAGTAGAGACCGGGTTTCACCATGTTACCCAGGCTGGTCTTGAACTTCTGACTTTGTGATCTGCCCACCTCGGCCTCCCAAAGTGTTGGGATTATAGGCATGAGCCACTGTGCCTGGCCCAGGCTAAGTGAATTTTCTAGTTCAGTGTTACACAGAGCATGGTCTACAACTGTTGCCAGTCTATGAACAATTGATTAGTGACCCACAAAGTTCAAAGCTGAAATTAAGTGTTTAGAAACCCTATAGCATTAAATATTGCTAAGACATCCAAGCATATATAGTCAGTGGACTTGTCTGATTGAGCAAAGGTCTAGACAAGTTTGGGTGTTGAACTCAATATGAATCTCATATGAGCATATAGAAAGACCTGCAAACTAATCATGCACAGTGGAGGTTGGAAATAAAAAAAGAAACTGAGCCTTCACCACAGATTGTTGAAGCACTGTTCTAAAATGAATTAAACATATCAATTAAGCCAATTCAAAAATTAGTGTTACTATTTCAGGAAGATTTATGAAAGATTATTACATTCTTCTGGTTGCAAGAAACTATGTTGCAGGTCTTGCACCAGGTCACTAGAGGGTTGAAGCCTCTGTGGCTGGCAATGAATGGGGAAAGCAGAAGAAAGATGGTTATAGAGCCATCATATCTGGGAGGGACAAGGTTGTTGTTGGGCTTCTGACAAGGAGTCCAAAGTGTGTGTTCAGGTGGCTGTGGAGGACTTTCCCAGGACCAGTTAGAAAAGCAGGAGAACACACGCAACCACAGGATTATAAGCAACGAAAGGATCAGCACAAAACAACAGGTAGGAATGACATGATTTGCCGGAACAAGACAGATGATCATGCACCAAGGGCAAGAAACCCCAAAAGAACTATGGGGGCAGGGCAGGACAAGATTCGGAGACACAACTATAACAAGGCCATGAATTATGTTTGTAAAAGTTCCTAAATAGTCAGGGGCCAGTACTCTGTCTAGCTTGATCTGAGGCTGGTAGGTGGGGATAAGTGAGGACACTGAGCTGGAGCAGGCAGTATGAGGACAGAGAAAAAGGCAGTCAGTTCTTTCCAGCAGAGTTTGGGGTTGTATTATCACATTCTCAGTGATAAATTTTACTTAGAAAACTGGAATGATTTAAAATCTTAGTTGGATTAATTCTGCTGTCAGAGAGGATTATATATCTGCCTGTCTTTTCATCTATCTACCTATCATCTATCTACCTAACTACCTATCTATCTACTGATCTGTCATCTATTGATTTATTCACCTTTCCACCTATCATCCATCCATCCATCCATCCATCCATCCATTCATCCATCTATCCAGTATCATTTCACAAAGCACTCACAGCAAAAATATAACATATAAGAATAATGTGATCCAGGTGCGGTGGCTTATACCTGTAATCCCAGCACTTTGCGAGGCCACGGTGGGTGGATCACATGAGGCCAGGAGTTCAAGACCAGCTGGGCCAAAACCCTGTCTGCACTAAAAATACAAAAATTAGTCAGGCGTGGTGGTGCATGTCTGTAATACCAGCTACTGGGGAGGCTGAGGCATGAGAATTGCTTGAACCTAGGAGGCGGAGGTTGCAGTGAGCTGAGATCACACCACTGCATACCAGCCTAGGTGTCAGAGCAAGACTTTGTCTCAAAAAAAAAAAAAAAAAAAAAAAAAAGGATAAGGTAAAGAAAGAAAAACAATGGTATTCTTTACTTTACTATTATGATTTTTAAATATTAGCTATATAAAACTGTTAATGAAAAAGTATTAATTTCTAAAGATACATAAAATTCAAAGCATGGTACCATGAAGGGTAAGGATGGTAGAAATGACTAGAAATATACTGATAAATTCTAAGATACCAACTAATGTTTAAAACATTCCAGTTGCCAACATTATTTTATTTAGTATGTCAATGGCCTGGTAAAAGTTTCTTGGTATAATTTTTGAGAGGTTGTAATATAGAAATTCTGAATAGAAATAAAACCATCATTTAAATGTCTTCTACTAATTTGCCCCTGGGGCAATTTTCTACTGAAAAAATTTTCTTATAAAGCATTATAGCTGCATACTATATGTATTGATTCTTTAAAAATAATATTCTTACTGTGCTGAATGCATCTAAACCTTATATTTATTTCAAAAGTGTTATGAAAGGATCAATAATTATGCTCTTTTATGTTCTTGCTATACAATCTTAGAATTCCAATTTGTTTTCACTGTTTTATTTTTACTGGCTTAAGAACTGTAGATGTTCTTCATGCCAGATTCACAGGTATTTCTCTATCGGTGACCACTAATACACTGTGACTAAAGGGTTCCCTGGAAGGGCCCATTGTTGTTCAAAGATCTCCTACTTGTCTCTCTTTACTAGGTAATAAGGCATGTGAAAATAAGCTATAGAAATGTTTTATCAACAACATAATACCATTTATTAATCTCAACTCATGAGACTGGATGGATGGATAGATGCATGCATGCTTGATGGGTAGACAGACAGATGGGTATATAACCAACAGTTTTTTATTGTCATGTACCAAACCATTTCCAAACAGTGAATTAATGTTTTTCTCATGAATCTGTAATTTGAACAGAGCTGCAATTTGAACAAGGTTTATAGGGAATGGCTCATCTCTGCTCCATACATTAGCTTAGATGGTTTGACTGAGGGCAGGAGGATCTGACTATAGATGGCACACTCACATGTCTGGCTGAGTTGCTACTACTTGTTGGCTGGGACCTCAGCAAGGACTAAAAGCCAGGGCTTTGGTTCTTCTCCATGTGGATTTCTCCCTATGGCCTGGGTTTTTCACTGTGTGGTGGCTGAGTTCGAAAGGTGAGCAATTCTCAAAACTGCATGCCAGGCAGAAGTTGTATTGCTCTTCATGACCTGGGCCAAGAGAGTCATAAAGCGTCACTTCCACCACACTCTATTACAGGGTTGCTCAACCTTAGCACTACAGACATTATGCATTATAGGATGTTTAGCAGCAGTAGCACCTGCCCCAGCATTTATGACAACTAAAAAATGTCTCCAGGCATTGTCAAATGTTCTCTAGCGGGTAAAATAACTCTGGATGAAAACCGTTGCTCTATTACTTGATGCAGTCACAAAGTCCTGCCCAGGTTCAAGGGGAAGAGGCATAGCTTCCATCTATTTATAGAAGAATGGCAAGATTCTGAAAGAGCATGTGAGATGAGAAAGATGATTGTGGCTATTTAAAGAAATACTATCTGCCACAGTGACATTTTAACTAATGCTGTGAATTGAATGTTGATGTCTCCCCAAATTTATATGTGGAAACCCTAATCCCTAATGTGATGGCATTTGGAGATGGGGCCTTTAAGAGGTAATTAGGTCTTAAGGTGAAGCCCTTATGATGGGCTTAGTGACCTTACGTGAAGAGACTGGAAAGAGCACCCTCTTTGCCATGTGAGGGTAGAGCAAGAAGCTGTCCATCTGGACAGGAAGAGGGCTTTCACCAGGAACTGGATCTGCCACCACCTGGATCTTAGACTTCCCAGCCTCTAGAACTGTGAGAAATAAATTTCTGCTGTTTATAAATTACTCATCCTATGGTGTCTTGTTTTTATAGCAGCCTAAACTAAATATGACTACTAAGGAGAACAAATTTCTTTTCTTAGTATTTCCAATGCTGATTCTTAAAAATATTTCAGAGTTGTGGTATGGTCTCTGGCTCTATAGAATTCTCACCTTATTTGTTCTTATTAAAGAGAATATTTTACTCTGAATCTACTATCTTGATAATTTTGTTGCTATCTCGATTATATGAAGCAATACTAAGGTGAGGGCCCCTAACTAATTAAAAGACATTCTTTGTATTATAATCCAAGAAATTGGACCATAGACCTTTATTCTGCCCCTGTTATTCTTAGTGTATAAATTCATGATGCATAGATATATCTTTTAATCAAATTTTCAATCTTAGTAATTATTTTTCAATTTTTACAGCTGCTTAATTTCCCTGCTTCTACTGCCATATCTCCTCAAGAAAACCTCTCACTCTATCCTAAGAAATTTAACAGTAGTGCCATTTTTGTGTGCTTTCTTCAGTTTGCCAATGTTTCTGTGTGCAATATCAATAGAAAAACAGGGAAAGGCATGGTGAACTCACACCCGTAATCACAGCTCTTTGGGAGGCCAACGCAGGAGAATTGCTTGGGCCTAGAAGCTTGAGACCAGCCTGGGCAACATAGTGAGATCCTATCTTTATTTTTTAAAATTATAATAAAAAACAACTAGTATTTAGGTGCTTATTTTCATATTGACAGGAAGTTTCAAGAATTCTCATTTAAGAAATAGTTGAAAATAGCAATTTTCTTTGTTAAAGTGGAGCTTAAAGTGTTGACCAAAAATATTTTAAATTATCATTTAGAAGTATTCCCTCCTACAGATCTATCCTGTAAAAAATGCCCTATAGCATTTCCTCTATAATTCTTCCAGTACTACCATGACAACTCCCTGAAGAAGGTTTGGAGGGCTATAGAATGTGGGCTTTTCATTCTCAGTTTCATTTTATAAAAATATCTTTGAAGGATATGACTTCATTTAAAAACTTGCAAAGACTTTCCATAAAAACCTATCTCATGCCTTTGGAAAATGAGCTGTCTAACATTTATTGAGTACATTCTATGTAGATTATCACATTGACTATTCACAACAACCCAGTGAGGTCCTTACCATTATTATCCCTATTTTACCAACAGGGAAACTTGCCTTATAGCTTGCTCATCTTGCCAGTAGCGGAGCCCTCATTGACTCCAACCAGTGCAATTCTAGAGCCTGTGGGCCTGACCATTGCTCTGTTCTCCCAATAGTCAAATGGAGCTAGGAGGTGGTGTAAATTGTCATGCCACAAGGTGTGCTTGGATTGTCAGGCTACATGGTGCTTGTGGTTGGCATGGGGAAGCCTGAGGAACTCAGACCAGACAAACCAGCCAGGAGCCAGATAGGTGAGAATTTTTTTTCTACTATCCTTTCTAGGCAGAATGCCACCCCTAAACTTAGTGGCTTAAAACAAAAAGTTATTTCTCATTTTTACATGGGTTGACAATGTGGGTGGTCTTACCTGGGTTTACTGATGTGTCCACAGTAATCCACTGGCAGAGGGTTCAAGATGACTTCGTATTTCTGGCATATGGAGTTGGTGTTGGCAGGGTACATTGACCCTGTTCCTTGTGGCCTTCCACCCACCACTAATTTAGACTGACTTGCTTCTTCCAGCATGGTGGTCTTCAAGTTCTAAAAGTGTGAGGTCTGAAGCTGCAAGGCCTCCTGTGGCCTAGATTCTGGGACTTGCACAGTTTCTTCTGCCACATTCATTCCCTTATAATGAGATATTACTGTACCTCCCATCAAGAGGTGGAGACCCGTGATGGGAGGTACGGCAATATCTCATTACAAGGGAGCATAGTCACAGGGCAGCCTCATGCTTTGGGGGCTATGATTACAATGGTCTATCACAGTATTTCTGTCAATTACCTGCTGCTGTATAACAAACTACCCCAAAACTTAGGGGCTTATAGTAACTGTTTTATTGCTCACAAATCTGTAGGTCAGGAACTTGGGTACATCTTGATGGGAATAGCTTTCCTCTGCCCCACAGGGTGCTGGCTGGGACTGGCGGACCTGAGATGATCTCAGTCACATCCGTCACTCTAACAGGGATGGCTCAAAAGACTGTGAGGTGGCTTGGCCTCTCTCTTCTCATGGTACTAGCTGGGCTCATGCATATGCTGGGAGTCCTTGGTTTCCTTCATGTGGCCTCTCTTCCCACATGATGTCTCCTCCAGAACCTGTCTTCATGGTCTCTCTCTTGAGTAGGATATGCTGGACTTCTTTCCACGGCAGCCAGACTCCAAAATAGCAAACACAGACACTCTCAGGCCTCTAAGGCCCAGGCACAGAACAGCACAGTGTCACTATCTCCCTGTCCCTTTAGTCAAAGCAAGCTGTAAGGCCATCCCAGATCCAGTGGTGGAAAGTAGACCTCACCTTTTGATAGGAGGAGGAATGTGCATGTCTGGGGCTGAGAGGAGCTGTTGAAGGTTTTCTTTGCAGACAGTGTACCAGAGTATTTGACTGAATGTAAAAGCATGAGAAGTTGGGGTCAAAGTGTTAGCCTGTGTTGGTGGTTCTCCAAAGAGTTGTACCTAATAGCCAAAATGACTCAATTTAAGAGAAGGCAGGTAGATATGGGGAAAATACAAAGATTTCTGTCAAGTAACAAATCAAGTAGAAGGAGACAGAGGTTGAAAAAGTAGAGAGAATATGTTCTGCCTATGGTATCTTCATGCTAGGTGGCTGTGAGACGGTCAAATAGGAAAACCTGAACCTCTGTAGCTAGGGGGAAAGTTTAGCTTTTACATAGGAAGCACCAGATGGGGTCTATGTGTTTTCTCCAAAGGCATTTTGTCCTGACCAGACTAATATGGAATTTATCCTCCCACCAAATGGATGAGATCATGAAATACCCCTTCATCACCACAACTTGGGCAAAGCCCAGAAGCAGATGGCCAGACAATATGGAGGCTCTAATTAGGGAGAGAAAGCTGCAGGGCCACCAAAATAGAAGGCGACATCTTCCCTCAGTAGTAACTAAGCAGTTGTAGGCATTTTTCAGAGTGTTTTGGAGGAAAATAAAGCCTTACGCCTTATTTTTGTGTGAGTGTGCTATGCAGGGTTCAGGTGAAATGCTATTGGGAGACAGTGTCTTTTTTGTTTGTTTTAACCATTCACGCCACTTGGAAGTAGGTTTGCTTTTGATTTTTATGAACAACTTCGGATATTCATGACCCTGGCAAAACTGAAGGTGCTAAGAGTTTTCAGTTTTATGTATTTAATAGTTTGTCATTCATACAGACTCTAGTCCCAAGGGCTTGTGTTTATTATAAAAATAGCAAGAACAATAATAATACACAACTACTGATATTTTAAAGAAATGCTTACCCTTTCCACAGCACATTCACATTTACTTTTTTTTTTTTCTTTTGAGACAGAGTCTTACTCTGTTGTCCAGGCTGGAGTGCAATGGTGCGATCTTGGCTCATTGCAGCCTCCACCTGCCAGATTCAAGTGATTCTTGTGCCTCAGCCACCTGAGTAGCAGGGATCACAGGCACATGCCACCATTCCTGGCTAATTTTTATATTTTTAGTAGAGATGGGGTTTCATCACATTGGGGTTTCACCACGTTGGCCAGGCTGGTCTTGAACTCCTGACCTCAAGTGATCTAATTTAAAGTGAAAGAAATGACAAATTCCCAAGGATGCAAAGTAATCAGTTCCAAAGCCACACTCAGCCTGGTTGTTTTCCCTCACCCTGAGCCAGCGGGGGATTTCCAGGACTCTCTACACAGCAGTGGCCTCCTGGGGCCAGCAGGCTGGCCTTTCAGGAAGTGGTGCGCCTCAGATGTTGCATGGGTTTATATAATGGTAACTGGAGACAACAATATGACAGAGAGTAAAAGACACTTGGTATCTCCAACTTATTCTCTAGGCCTTAGCCCCAATGTCACTTACTCTAATGACCTTCCCTGGCCTTGCAGGAATGTCAGAGGCATATCCTTTTGTCCCCCTAATGGCTTGTTTCTGTTTCTCTTAGGCCACTCACCATCCTATGCTAATCATTCCTCCCCACCCCATGACTATCTCTAATGGGTTTTAAGTCATGAGGGATGAGGACTATGCTTTACCCATCTTTTATTTTTATTTTTTATTTTTTGAGACAAGGTCTCCGTCTGTCATCCAGGCTGGAGTGCAATGTCACCCTCATGGCTCACTGCAGCTTTGAACTCCTGGACTCAAGGGATCCTCCCATCTCAGCCTCCCAAACTGGTGGGATTATAGGCTTGAGCCACTGCACCCAGCTGCTTTACTCGTTTTTCTTGTAGTTATTTATTTATTTATTTTTAAGAGACAGGGTCTCGCTATGCTGCCCAGGCTGGAGTGCAGTGGCTATTCACAGGCGGGATCCCACTACTGATCAGCATGGGAGTTTTGACCTGCTCCATTTCCGATCTGGGCCGGTTCACCCCTCCTTAGGCAACCTGGTGGTTCCCCACTCCTGGGAGGTCACCATACTGATGTGGAACTTAGTGCGGACACCCCAACGGTATTGCACACTATAGCTCAGAACTCCTAGACTAAAGCGCTCCTCCTACCTCAGCCTCCTGAGTAGCTGGGACTCCAGGCACATGCCACCGTGCCCAGCCGCTTTACTCATTTTTATTTTTATATTTTGAGACACAGTCTTGCTCTGTCGTCCAGGCTGGAGTGTAGTGGTATGATCTTGGCTCACTGCAACCTCTGCCTGCTGGGTTCAAGGGATTCTTGTGCCTCAGCCACCTGAGTAGCTGGGATTACCAGCATGCACCACCACACCCAGCTAATTTTTGTATATTTTTCAGTAGAGACAGGTTTTGCCATGTTGGCCAGGCTGGTCTTAAACTCCTGGCCTCAAGTGATCTGCCTGCTTTGGCCTCCCGAATTGTCGGGATTACAGGTGTGAGCACCTCACCGGACCTACTCATTTTAAAAAAAGCCCCAGGTCCTTCTTTGATAATTGACTTTAGTAGATTAAAAAAAACCCCAAACTTTATAAAAGCATTAACATTTACATAAGATGAAATGCACAAATTTTAAGGTACAGTTCCAGGGGTTTTGTCAAATGTATATACATATGAAACCAATCACCCTAGTTGACTTTTTCTTTCAGCACTTTAAATATTTCACTTCATTCTCTTCTCACTTCTTGCATGGCTTGTGACAAAAAGTCTATTGTAATTTTTTTTTTTTTTTGAGTCACGGTCTTGCTCTGTCACCCAGGATGGAGTGCAGTGGCATAATCCTGGCTCACTGCAGCCTCGGCCTCCTGGGCTCAGGAGATCCTCCTGCTAGGTGTTTGCTGAGATTCCGGGATCTGTGGTTTGGTGTCTGCCATTAATTTTGGAAAATTATCAGCCATTATTACTTCAAAGATTTCTTTTGCTTTGTTCTCTTTTCTCTTGGTATTCCAAGTACTGTCTACCAATGAGCCTATCACAAGTATTCTACATTTCTCTTACAGTGTTTTTGATTCCTAGCATTTCTTACTCTTTTTTAGATTTTCCATCTCTCTGTTTACATTACCCATTTGTTTTTACATGTTGTCTACTTTTTCCAGTAGAGCTCTTAATGTATTAATTATAGTTATTTAAAATTTTCTGTCTGGTATTTATAAAAACTGTGTCATATCTGATGTTGGTTCTCATCATGCTTTATCTCTGTAGACTGTGCTTTTTCTTGCTTTTTAGCATGCCTTTAAATTTTTTTTTCCCCTGAAATTAGGGCATGAGGTTGAAGAGGGAGACCCAGGCATCTCAGATCAACTTCCCCTTTGCCTATCACACTGCATTTCAATAGAAGAAAAGGCTGACTGACTGGTGCCTCCTGTTTCACCTTCCTGTAGGTGGCAGGCTTGGTTTTGGGGAAACTCTCAGGAAGGCACTATTTTTACTTAAAACAAGATCAAACCAGAAACCTTTTCACATGTGAGTCCTAAAACTATAAACCAGGACCCTTTCAT
>CAUYLG010042981.1:0-125563 GCA_963573385.1 Cacajao melanocephalus
GGTGCTGAAGTTTTTTCTGTTTCTTAGTTTTCCTTCGGTGGACGCCCTTTCCCCACAGAGCTAGGCCTTCCCGGGTTCAGCTGTGCTTACTGTGAAACTCTCAGTCCTCAGCGCTTCCAACCGCTGTTCTCCTTGTGGGGACGGGACCAGTGGAGCCCGACTGGCATTCAGTCCCGTATACTCCACACTGGGAAGCGCCACGCTGGGGCGCCAGACAAAAGAGTCGCGCTGGTGACTCGTGTGTGTGGCTCCTCCGCTGGGTAGCTCCCAGTTTGTGGGCAACAGAAATTCGTCTGAAATTACGGCGTCCTCTCGCTCTCTGCGCTTTCAGTGGGAGCTGCGATCCTGAGCTGCTGCTAAACGGCCATCTTGGATCTCTCTCTGCCAGGTGAAGTTTTTTCTGTTTCTTAGTTTTCCTTTTGCAGACGCACCTTCCCGGTTCGGCTGTGCTTGCTGTGAAACTCTCAGTCCCCAGCGCTTCCAATTGCTGTTCTCCTTGTGGGGATGAGACCAGCGGAGCCTAACTCTAAGGACACCCTGTCCGGTATACTGCGCACCGAGAAGCGCCGCCGGGGCGCTGGCAAAACAGCTGCGCCGGTCAAAAGAGTCGCGCTGGCGACCCGTGTGGCTCCTCTGCCGGGAATCTCCCAGTCTGTGGGCAACAAAAATTCGTCTGAAAGTGCGGCGTCCACTCGCTCTCTGCCCTTTCGTTGGGAGCTACAATCCTGAACTGCTGCTAGTCGGCCATCTTGGATCTCTCCCCTTAATTGAGCATTTCATATAATTTTTTTCCTCTCCTTCCTTAGTATTTATCAGGTACACTTATTTTTTAAACTTTTTAAGTAGTTGCTCTAAAATTTTCAATATACATATATAACAAATCCAAGTCCACTTTATTTCAAACAACACTATATGGCTTCACAGGGAGTGTGAGTACAAAATAATTTTAAATCTTCCATCTTATACCTTGTACTCTTTCTCTTATTCATTTTACTTATTTATAAGTACTAATAAGCATATTTTTATAAATGTGATGACTGTAAATATACCTGATTGAATACATTGTTGCTGTTATTTTGAACAATAAATTTGTTAGATCAATTAAGAATAAGTTAAAGTTTGTGTTTTATCTTCACTTATTCCTCCTTCAGTGCGCCCTCTTTCTGTATGTAGATGCATGTCTCAGACCTAACATTTATTTTCTTTTTCTTTAAAGAACTCCTTTCATAATTTCTTACTGGTAGGTCAAGAAATTGATTGACCTAATAATTGGTAGGTCTGCTGGCAACTAATTGCCTCAGTGTTTGTTTATCTGAGGAAAGCTTTATTTCTCCTTTAGGTTTGAAGGATAATTTTGCAGGGTACAATATTCTATGTTGGTTTTTTGTTTTGTTTTGTTTCTGTTACTGCTTTAAATATTACACTTTTCTTGGTTAAATGATTTCTGAGGAGATATTAGATGTAATTCTTATCTTTGGTCCTCTATAGTGTTTTTTCCTCCACCTTCTTTCAGGATTTTTTCTTATCTTTGACTTTTTTTAGTTTGAAAAATACTTGCTGGCCGGGTGTGGTGGTTCACGCCTGTAATCCCAGCACTTTGGGAAGCTGAGGCGGTTGGATCACAAGGTCAGGAGTTCAAGACTCAGCCTGGCCAAGGTGGTGAAACCCTGTCTCTACTAAAAATACAGAAATTAGCCAGGCATGGTGGTGGATGACTGTAATCCCAGCTACTTGGGAGACTGAGGCAGTTAATTGCTTGAATCTGGGAGGCAGAGGTTGTAGTGAGCCAAGATCACGCTGCTGCACTCCAGCCGGGGCAACACTGTTAGACTCCGTATAAAAAAAAAAAAAAAAAAAAAAAAAAAGAGAAAAGAAAGAAAAATACTTGCCTAGGTGTAGTTCTTTCTGTATTTATCCTGATTGATGTTCTCTGAGCTTATTGGATCTATGGTTTGGTTTCTGACATTCATTTGGAGGAAATTATCAGTCATTATTGTTTCAGATATTCTAGTCTTTTCTCGTTCTCCTCTGGTAGTCACTTATGAATGAGTTATGTCTTTTGTAGTTGTCCCACATTCCTTGAACAATATGTTCATTTTTTTTTCTTTCAGTCTTTGTTCTTTTTGCTTTTCAGTTTTGTAGGTTTTTATTGATACATCCTCAAGGTCAGAGATTGTTTCCTCAACTGTGTGGAGTCTACTAGTGTTGTTCATTTCTGTTACATTGTTTTTGATTGCTAACATTTCCTTTTTATTCTTAGGATTTTTCTCTCTCTGGTGACATTACCCATCTGTTCTTACATGCTGTCTACTTTATCCGTTGGAACTCCTAGCATACTAAGCATAGCTGTTTCAAATTCCTGGTCTTATAGTTCCAACAGCCCTGCTATGTTTGGTTCTGATGCTGGCTTTATCTCTTCAAATTGTATTTTTGCTTTTTAGTATGGCTTGTAATTTTTCTTAAAAACTGGACATGAAGTACTGATTAAAAGTAATAGTATAAATAGGTCTTTAAGAATTTACAGGCAAAGTGTAGGAGGTGTAGGAAGAAAGGAAGTGTTCTACAGGCCTATGATTAGGTCTCTGTCTCTTAAAGAGCCTATGTTTCTGGACTATGGACTTCACAAGGGATTATCAGAACCTCCTACTCCCCAGCTAAGGTGGAACAGGTAGCTTAGGCTGGAGTTACGTATTTTCCTTCCCCAATGTGGAAGGCTTGCATTGGGTATTTCTCTTTGCTAGGTCAGTTAGGCTCTGATAAAACCTCAGTAGGTAGGCTGTGGTTAAATAGCTTTTCTTGAGGGCAGATCTTGTTAAGACAGGCAGAGTACTCCAGTATATTCAAAATGGTTTCTGTTTCCCTCCCTCTGGTGGATGCACAAGGCAATTTTAATCTGAAATTTACTGTGAAAATCTGGTTGAGCCCTGAGGTTAAAATCAAATCACAAAAACACCCTCTGCGCTGTAGCCCCTGGCCCATGACTGGGTTTCTTGGAGTATTTTGTTTGTTTGCTTTTTTTTTGAGGTGGAGTCTCACTTTGTCACCTAGGTAGGAGTGCAGTGGCACAATCCTGGCTTACTGCAACCTCTGCCTCTTGAGTTCAAGCAATTTTCCTGTCTTAGCCTTGTGGGTAGCTGGGACTATAGGTGCGTGCCACCAGCCTGGCTAATTTTTGTATTTTTAGTAGAGACAGGGTTTCACCATATTGGTCAGGCTGGTCTTGAACTTCTGACCTCAGGTGATCCACCCGCCTCAGCCTCCCAAAGTGCTGAGATTACAGGCGTAAGCCACTGTGCCGGGCCTTGCCTGGAGTTTTTAACAGTCGGACTTGTGCTTTCTGAACCTCCAACAATTCATAAATTATCATTCAGGTTTTCCTCCCCTGTCCTTGTTTCTCACAGAGGTTTCTGCTCGTGAGTCTGTGCTCCAGTAAGCCAAGACTCCTGTGTTCACCTGTTCATCTCTCCAATCTATGGGGTAGCATTTTGTCCTGTAACCTTACATCTCTGAAGGATCCAAGATCAGCTACTGATTTTACAGTCTCTTAACTTTTTATTTGTTGTTAGAATGGAGTGTCAACTGCTAAGCTTCTTACATGTGGAATTGGAAACTGGAAGCTTGTTTTTTAAATACATAACTGTTAAATCAAGTTTGTCCAACACAAGGCCGTGGGCTGCATGTGGCCCAGGACAGCTTCAAATATGGCCCACACAAATTCATAAACTTCCTTTAAACATTATGAGATTTTTTTGGAAATTTTTTTTAGCTCATCAGCTGTCATTAGTGTATTTTATGTGTGGCCTGATACAATTATTATTCTTCCACTGTGGCCCAGCGAAACCAAAAGATTAGATATCCCTGTGTTAAATACTTTTTAGCATATAACCTCATATAAATTTTGTACCTGGTATAAATTTTGTACCACCAGGTGAGTGAAAGATGGCATATTTTCTTTTATATCCAGTTTGCTTATGTTTCTTTTTTGCTTTCTTTTTAGGTTAATACAATCTGCTGGAATGACACTGGAGAATATATTTTATCTGGCTCAGATGACACCAAATTAGTAATTAGTAATCCTTACAGCAGAAAGGTAAAGTAGTTTAAAAACTCTGTACTTTAATGAGAAAAAAAAAATCAAGAAATGAAGAAATTGTAAACAATCGTAGAATGGGCATTTGTAATAGAATATCCTCTTTATTTTGCTGAAGTTAATTGTATAACTTAGAGGGTCCTAGGTATATGTGGGTCTCTTGGACTCCTTGGGAAATAGAAGATTTTATTCAGCCTTAGGCTCTAGAAAATTTAAGTAAACTTTATTTAAGTGGATAGTAATTGGTACAAGTGATGTTATTTAATTAACATTGTTTGGGGGAAAATGTACCATATGTAAAGTATGAGTTAATGAAAAAATTACTTTTATGTGTAACCTTAATATATTAACATTCTAAAAGGTTATTTATTTTAATGTTAAGAATAGCGTGGATAAAGCTGCCAACTTTAGTCATTGTTTCATTTTCTTAAAAATTTGAAATTTAGTCTTTTAGAAAATTTAGTTGCATTCAAAGCGTTTAAAGACACAAACAGCCAAATGACTGCTGTGTGAATAGTTCTTGAGGTATAGACAAAAATGGTTTTTAATGAAGAAAAAATTATCAGAAGCTAAAAACTCCCTCACTAGAAGGCAAGAGCTATCTAAGAATTAAATGCTTTTCTAACGCTGAAGTAACTTAAATTACTGTTTCAAATAACAGTCCATTATATCCACAGAATGATTGCTTTACAAGGATGGTTTCAGGGAATTTCAGATACTGAATGATAACGCTATAAACAGCTGACTGATTGTAATAAAAAGAAAGTGTGTGATGTCCGTTACACTTGATATACCAGTTAAATGAGAAACCTTCTGTTTTAGAAATACGACTGAATAGTTATTTTAAAATTTGTAAGATCTTAACACATCATTTAAAGTTCCAGTTAAGGATAGGAATATGTATATTTCCTAGCTGCCTCCCAATTCAAATGATACATTTTTCTTTCTTGTCTTAAATTTCCTATGTCTTTTTTTTTTTTTTTTTTTAAGCAGGGTCTCACTCTTTAACCCAGGCTGGAGTGCAGTGGTACGATGTCTGCTCACTGCAACCTCCGCCTCATGGGCTCAAGCAATTCTCCTGTGTCAGCCTCCCAAGAAGCTGGGATTACAAGCCTGTGCCACCATGCCCAGCTAATTTTTGTATTTTTGATAGAGACAGGGTTTTACCATGTTGGCCAGGCTGGTCTTGAACTCCTGACCTTAAGTGATCTGCCTGTCTCAGCCTCCCAAAATTCTGGGATTACAGGCTTCAGCCACCATGCCTGGCTCAAATTTTCTGTATCTTAAGTCTTTTAACATCTATTCTTTTAATACTAATTCCAAAAATGTACTCTAGCTTTAAAAGAACTTTTATCTTTTGTGGTGGTAGCAACTGTGTACTGTTGATTCTGTCAGTCAGGGTCTAGTCAGAGAAACCACACAGTAATTTCAATAGGGAAAGTGTAATAGAATTACTACCTATACCAGGAGATTGGAGTAATAAAGGCTTGGCTACTAAAAAGTAAAGAGGACTCTATAAAATACAGAAATAACAGATAATATGAACCACTGCTAACCCTGGGACTGAGATAAACCACCCAAAGGAAGAGACCCCCCTGCCCCAGTGCTGAGATTTAGACCTTATTGATGAGGGTGTCATGGCTCACTGGATGGCAAGGAAGTGTCTGTGATGCCATGCTAGTGGAACTTGTTTGGAATTCCCCTCGGGAACTTGCTGGAATACGTCTCTCTAGGGCACTGAGAAAGACTTTTTAAGGAGTGGTGTCTCATCAGAGGTAGTGTGCTACAAAATGTCTGGGGATGGGGGAAATGATGAGGCAGGAGAAGCTGCTGGGTGTTGCACTGTTCATTCAGTAGGTGGGCCCTGGTGAAGCTGAATGCAGGACTCTGGTGCTATGGTGCTGGGGAAACTGCCCACACTGGAAGACCCTAGCACTGGAGAACCTGTGCATGGTTGCAGGAGTCTGCTGAAGGGAGCCCATTAGAGATAGGAAGCAAACTCCTTTTTCCTGCATTATCCTTTCAGTGCTTTTTACTGACAAAGCTTAACATTATGCTACTGGCAAAGGAAAAATATTTAAAGGACTCAGCTCCATTGCATAGTGTATAAAAGTGAAGGATAAATTAGGAACTGAGAGGAAATAATTTGGTAAGTGGCACAATAATCTTACCTCTATCTGCTTTTTGGTATTATTGCAGTGTGAAATTTACTTCATTAATATTTAGGTCTTTGAATGAAGAACAGTTCTATGAAAATTTTAAACTTACATTATGATTATTATAATGACATATATAGATTTATATGTTGGGTTTGTACCATTCTGATCAAGTTATTTAAACTTTCCTTAGCCTGTTTCTTCATATATTAAGGGAGTCATAATGTCTAAAGTACTTTCTAATATTAATATTTCATATTTGTTTCTAAGAATGTTTTAAAATATTTTTGTTTATTAATTTAGGTTATATAGTGATATATGAATGGGCCTGGCTAGCTGTTTGAAGCTGTATCTTACAAGTTATGATTTGTTCTTTCAGGCTTACAGAATCTAATCTTCAGCCATGTAGTTTAAGAAACTGGATTTGTAACAGTTTACAAACATTGGCTAGGTTCTAGTGAAATGCTTCATGACATACAGTTTAGTAAGCTGGGATAACATACTGAGTTTTAATTAGGATTATGTTCTGATTTTCACTGGCTCTTAGCTTCTGAGTTCGTATATAGAGGAAGTATACAACTAATTTTTTTTTTTTAGATGTAGTCTCACTCTGTTACCCAGGCTGGAGTGCAATGACGTGGTCTCAGCTCCCTGCAACCTCTGCCTCCCAGGTGCAAGTGATTCTCCTGCTTCAGCCTCCCGAGTAGCTGGGACTACAGGCGCTTGCCCCCCCACCCAGCTAATTTTAGTATTTTTAGTAGAGGCAGAGTTTCACTATGCTGGTCAGGGTGATCTTGAACTCCTGACCTCGTGATCTGGCCGCCTGGGCATACCAGAGTGCTGGGATTGCAGGTGTGAGCCACCGCGCCTGACCCAACTATTTTTATGTCAGTGAAAACATGGTATTGGCAGTCCAAAGTCGTATTTAAAATTTTCAGTCTTACAGAATAAATTGTTTGTGTATTTCTTGTTTTTCCACATTTAAACAATAAGATATTTAAATAAGTGTGTATCATCTATCAGCCAAAAAAGAAGTTCATATCAAGGCTGTCTTTAATAGGTCATAGTTTTATTTCAGTAAGTTTTACTTAATTGCCATGGCTTAGCAAAAAAAGCTTGATGTTTTCAATTCTTACTTCTCTGAGGTCAGTAATTACTAGGATAACCCTTTTCTTTTTCTTTCTCTTTTTCTTTTTTTTGAGACAGTTTTGCTCTGTCACCCAGGCTGGAGTGCAGTGGTGCGATCTCGGCTCGCTGCAGCCTCTGCCTCCCTTGTTCAAGCGATTCTCCTGCCGCAGCCTCCCAAATAGCTGGGATTACAGGCACATGCCACCACGGCCAGCTAATTTTTGTATTTTTAGTAGAGACAGGGTTTCACCATGTTGGTCAGGCTGGTCTCGAACTCCTGACCTTGTATTCCACCCACCTCAGCCTCCCCAAAGTGCCGGAATTACAGGTGTGAGCCACTGTACCCTGGCCGCCTTTTTCTTTTTTATTATTATTTTTTGAGACAAAGTCTTGCTCTGTTGCCCAGGCTGGAGTGCAGTGGTGCAATCTCGGCCCACTGGAAACTCTGCCTCGCAGATTCAAGAGATTCTCCTGCCTCAGCCTTCTGAGTAGCTGAGACTACAAGTGTATGCCACCACACCCAGCTAATTTTTGTATATTTTGTAAAGATAGGGTTTCACTATGTTGGCCAGCTTGGAACTCTTGAGCTCAAGTGATCCACCTGTCTTGGCTTCCCAAAGTGTTAGGATTACAGGCATGAGCCATTACACCCAGCCCCTTTTTCTTATAATAAAGAATATTTCCTGGAATAATGTATATGTAGAATGCTTTTTGATGATCACTATTCAGAATTTTAACTCTTACATTATACAAAATAATCACTTGGGTACCAAAGGAATGATTGTTAAAAGAACTGTTTCTCCTTGAATTGCTTATTTTTAGAGAAATGATGATCCCTTTGATGTATGATTTCCTATAGAATATGTATATTTAGGCCAGATGCAGTGGCTTAAATGTGTAATCCCAGCACTTTGGGAGGCTGAGGCAGGAGGATCACGAGGTCAGGAGATCGAGACCATCCTGGCCAACACGGTGAAACCCTGTCTGTACTAAAAGTATAAAAATTAGCTGGGCGTAATGACAGCCACCTGTAATCCCAGCTACTCGGGAGGCTGAGGCAGGAGAATCACTTGAACCAGGGAGGCGGAGGTTATAGTGAGCCGAGATTACAACACTGCACTCCAGCCTGGCAACAGAGTGAGACTCCATCTCAAAAAAAAAAAAAAAAAAAAAGAATATGTATATTTGAAAAACTGACTACTCTTTCTCATTTCCAGCTTGAGAAATGATTAGTCAGAGTTTCTTCTTAAAGATTATAATCATAGGCCAAGCATATGGCTCACACTTATAATCTGGGTTTTAATTAGGAGGCCCAAGGTGGGAAGATTGCTTAAGGCCAGGAGTTAAAAGACCAGCCTGGGAAATGTAATGAGACTCTGTCTCTACAAAACATTTTAAAAATTAACTGCATGTAGTGGCACATGCCTGTAGTCCCCATTACTTGGGAGGCAGAGGCAGGAGGATCACTTGAGCCTAGGAGTTCAAGGCTGCAGTGAGCTGGGATTCCACCACTGCGCTCCAACTCTGGATGACAAAGCAAGAGCTGGTAGCTAATCAAACATATATACATATATGTGTGTGTGTGTGTGTAATATAATTATTATAATCCTTTATAGGGCTTTTTAAAATTTTTAAACACTAATGATTCATTATATAGAAAAAAAGCTTTTTGATCATGAGTCAAATATTACCTGTTTATATAGCTGGATTATTTTTAGATCGTATGATTTTGTGGGTTAATTTATTGCAAATAAGAGTTTTGAAACTTTTTTTTTAAATAGATTTAAGAGACTGGAGATATTCCTTATTAGTGCAGTTATATTTTAATTATATATAGCATAGAGACTCCCCATCATACACTGGGGAGTTGCATTAGGGTACCCCATTATGGCATAGGTGAAAGAGAGCGAAGTTAGCCCAGGGATGGTCTTGCAATATCTTTTGTAAAATAAATCCCAAGTGTGTAGTGTATACATGATTTTTCTTGATTTGGCCTCAGCCAGCTACTTGTAGTGCTCAGAGCTTAAAATGTTTTCATTACTGTATGCTTTTGCTTATACTCTTCTTTCTTTGTGAGATGACCTGCTTTCTCAGGTATCTCCCATCTACTTGGTAAATGTAAAACTCATCTTTCAAGTCTCAGCTCTTTTTTGTGATATTTCTTGCTTTCCTAGACACATGTAGATACTCCTTCCTCTGTGTTTTTGTCTTATGGATAACTGTATTATTATGTTGTATTATATTTGTTTTCATGTTGTGCTTAGATGACAACTTATTTGAGATAATGACAATTTCCTTTTTCTTTTTGTATCCTCAACACTTAACAAATTATTTATTTAACTGTCATATAGTTGGAGCCCAATAAATCTTAGTAAAAGAAGGGTATAAATTTGTACATTCGATACCTCAGACAAGGTTGTGGGTCAGGTTTGAAGGGGGGTGATTTTTAACAAGGGATTAAAAAACTATCCTCTACTATCTGGATACTTTTGGACCGAACTTCAAGTTTCGGGAGTGTTGTATGTGACATGATAAAGAAGGAAAGAGATGCCAATTTGGCCAGCTATTTAATCAAAATAACCTGGTAATCAGCAGAGTGATAGATATTACAACTACACCACCTTAACATTTAGTAATTATTGCAGTTACCAATATGTTATTTTCATCTCAGATTAAGTTACTCTGGCAATTATACCTCTCTTAGGGCATTATCCTTAAGGTATTTTCGGATACCATAATGCATTGATCCAAGCAAGGAAAGCACAACTAAGAAGATAGCAATAAAAGAAATTATTATTATTTTTGAAATGGAGTCTTTCCCTGTCACCCAGGCTAGAGGGCAGTGGTGCATTCTCAGCTCACTGCAACCTCCACTTCATGGGTTCAAGTGATTCCTTGCCTCAGCCTCCCGAGTAGAGACTACAGGCATGCACCACCATGTCCAGCTAAGTTTCATATTTTTAGTGGAGATGGGCTTTTGCCATGTTGGCCAGGCTGGTCTTGAACTCCTGACTTCAGGTGATCTGCCCGCCTTGGCCTCCCAAAGTGCTGAGATTACAAGGCATGAGCCACCAGACATGGCCTAGCTATCAACGATTATAACTTCCTGGCTGGGCGCGGTGGCTAACGCCTGTAATCCCAGCACTTTGGGAGGCCCAGGCAGGCGAATCACGAGGTCAGGAGTTTGAGACCAGCCTGGCCAACATGGTGAAACCCCGTCTCTACTAGAAATACAAAAATTAGCCGGGCTTGGTGGCATGCACCAGTAATCCCAGACTTGGGAGGCTGAGGCAGGAGAATCGCTTGAACCCGGGAGGTGGAGATTGCAGTGAGCCAAGATTGTGCCATTGCACTCCAGCCTGGGCAACAACAGCAAGACTCTGTCTCAAAAAAAAAAAATTATAACTTCCCAAGTGCAGATAAATATTTTTTATCAGCCTCATTGCTATTTTATCTGTAGTATTATACGTACCCAGATTTGGTTTCAACAATTAAAAAACAAATTCCAACCTTCATTGAAATTACTAGCTATATATACATACACGAGTAATCATTCTTTAAATAGTTATTCATTAATAAATTAAGAGAGTGGTACAAAATGAAGCTCAAATGATAGGAATCAGATAGGCTTATTAAGGAGTTTACATTTTAGTGTAATTCTCATAGATAGTCACTGGAGGGTTTTAAACATGTACTGATATGATCTATATTTTTAAAAGATAGCTCTGGCTGCTTTTGGAGAGTAGTGTTTGAACTAGATTGGAAGTAGGAGATAGGAGGCCATTGAAATAATCCAGGTAAGAGGGAATGATGGCTCAGACACAGATAATGGCATTGGAGTTGGTCAGAATTAATTTGGGATGTATTTTGGCATGGCCTTGCTGGTGGATTTGGTACAGCGGACAAGGGAAAGAAAAATGGAAAGGGATTCATTAGTTTTGACTTGATTAACTGTATAGATGGATACTGATGCCATTGAGATGGAGAACACTGGAAGAGGAGAGTATGTTTTGAGATGGGCATCTGAAATCTAGAGATTTGTTCAAAAGGAACAGCTCCCAATGTTTTACTCACTAATTCTTAATTGGTTTATTTAATAAAGGAATGCTTTTCCATTTATGAGTGACTAATGAAGCAGTGAGGCTCCTGCTCTTGTTACTGAAATTATAGATAAACCTGTTAAGTGGAGGTAAATCATAAATTCTTAAGAGTGATGTCTGCTGAATGTTACTGATGTACTGCCAAAGCCAATGGCTGCAACAAACCAAGTAACTAATGCTGTATGTAGTGACTTATGTGTAGTTAGCTACTTGTTAAACCACCCTAAATCTCTGATAGGGTTAAAGACCATGGCATCTACCTTGTTTAAAGGCTTTATGTTAATTACTCTCTGTGTTTCATGACATTGACATGTCAGGCTAGTTATTTTATAGAATGTTGCTCCATTTGGATTTGTCTGATTATTTATTCATGAGTAGATTCAGATTAAACATTTTTGGTAAGAATTCTCCCCAGGTGATATTGTGGTACATGATGTTATATAGTTTGTTTCCTTATTGGAGATGTTTGATCCCTCTATTTTGGGTTACCTTTTGTAACTAACAAGCTATCTGTGAAGTGATATGTTGAGACTGAATATTGTCTTTCCTAACAGTCTTTCCCGCAGGGGTTTTTATATTAATTGATGACTTCTGTTTGAATTGGTTGTTTTAATGTGGTCACAAAACAGTGATTTTTAAATTGTCATTTCTTCTACATTTATTAATTGACATTTTTCAGTAAATAAGAGGATTTCTTCTGTCCCTACCACCTTAATTTTTTTTATTCAATGTTTTATAATCTGTCACTGATGTTATTAACTCAAATTGTCCTAAATTTGTTCCATGAACCTTTCAAGCCAACTTAGTGTTCGTATTTGGACATATTTCTCTTCTTTCTTAGCACTTGACAAAAGCACAACAGATATTCCCCACTCACCTTGTACTCTATTGTATATCTATCTATCATGGGGATGTACTGTAGTTTATTCAACCAGTCTCCTGTGATTTGCTATTATAAATAACTCAGTAAATAACCTTCTACATATTTTTTTTGTCTTGTTGGAGGCATATCTTTGGGGTAAATTCCTAGAAATAGATTCGCCTAATCAAAGGGTAAGCACATATGTAGTTTTGTGAGATATTACTGCTAAATTCCCCTCCACTGGTATTATACATTTTGCGTTCCTACCAGCAGTGTTTAAAAACCTGTTTCTGCATAGTCTTGTTTGTAGTAGAGTCTATGGTCAAACTCGTGAATTTTTGCCAGTCTGTTAAGTGAGAATTGATGTCTCAGTATAATTTCCATTTGCATTTCCCTTATCAATGATCCAAGTTGAGTGTGTGTATATATATATATATATATATTTTTTTTTTTTTTTTTTTTTTTTTTACTATTTTTAAGGGCCATTGGTGCCTCTCCATATGTACTGTCTGTTCAGGTGCCTTGCCCATTAAAAAAAGTCAGGTCTTGTCCGTTGTTTTTTGTCTCAACTTTAAAACACTAGGAAAATTAGTGTTTTATCTGCAATTAAATTATGTAAATATTAAAATATTAATTTTAAACTTTATTAGTGTCACAGTAATTATGGTCTTTTAAATATTATTATTTGGATGTAGGGACTTCTGCTGTGTCTTATCTGTACCACTTAATTACTTTGATTTTATGAAAATCATTAAAGTTAAAATTATTAAAATCATTAAAATTCCATTTATTATTATTTTGTCATGATGAAAAGGAATAACTTAATCATTTAGTGTACCGTAAATTTCAAAAGTCAGTCAAAATAGTTCTTATTTATTGAGATTTTATGAGTGAGTCACATAAACTAAATAAATGGAAATAGACATATTTTAGTTTCATGACACTGTTCCTGTTGATGATACTCCATCTCATTCACATCTCACAGGGAACAAAAAAATATATGGGATTCTGATTTTTTTAAAAATTATAATAGCTTGCAGTCTAGTGATAATCTTTCATTGAGATGAGAATGTTAATGAGACTATATTACTCACTGATTATATTAAAAATGAACATTTCTAGGAAATAATAAGTTACCATTAACCACTCTCTCTGTATGTTTTAGGTTTTGACAACAATTCGTTCAGGGCACCGAGCAAACATATTTAGTGCAAAGTTCTTACCTTGCACAAATGATAAACAGATTGTATCCTGCTCTGGAGATGGAGTAATATTTTATACCAATGTTGAGCAAGATGCAGAAACCAACAGACAATGCCAATTTACGTGCCATTATGGAACTACCTATGAGGTATGGTATTATGATTATATGATATATATATATATGAGTGTATATTTTTTATTACATGTACGTGTGTGTGGAGATGCATGTGTGTACATATACAGATGTGTGTGTATGCACATTTCATGCATATAAGTTGTTGACAATATCTAAGTGTCAGCAAAAATTTGAGAAAATATATCTTGATAGGCATGTGGGTAAAGTTAAGAAATAAGATGCAAGTAATAGTACTGTAAGATGGGTTTGTAATTGCTTGAGCAACCATGCTCTAAGCAAACAGATGTTTACCTTTTAAGATGCTCCTCTTATTGTGCTGCATGACCCTGTACTAGGCTTTACCCTTTTAAACACTTAATTGCTGGCTTGTGTAAAGTCATTGCTAACATGCTTATCAAATTTTTGTATGGTGGAAGGGACTCTAGTATAATAGACAAAAGAATCAGATTCCTAAAGGGTATTAATGAGTTTAAGACTTGAGCTGAATTAAATAAGGTGAAATAAATTTAAGACTCAATTATAGTGCTTTATTTGGTTTAGAAAAAATGCTTACACAACTGAGTGCTCTTTTATTTATGAGACAAAGTCACACTCTGTCACTCACGCTGGAGTGCAGTGGGCATGACCATGGCCCACTGCAGCCTCAACCGCCCAGGCTCAAGCACTCTTCCCACCTCAGCCTCCTGAGTAGCTGGGACTATAGGCATGTGCCGCCATGCCCAGCTAATTTAATTTTTTTTTTTTTTTTTTTGTGGAGACAGGGTTTCACTATGTTGCCGAGGCTGGTCTCCAACTCCTGAGCTCATACAATCCTTCTGTTTTGGCCTCTCACGGTGCTAAGGTTACAGATGTGAGCCACTGGACCAGTCTACAGAGTACTCTTTTGAAATATTTGCATATTATTTCTTTGTATCAAATTATTGATCAAGGTTTCCCATTTTTTGTGTTAAACTGGTATATTTTTCCATCATTTGAATTCCAGTACTTTTATGTCCTCATGTTTTTGTGTGTACTTATATGAGTAATATATAGCTAGATTTTGTTTTCTTTTTTTCTTTTTTTTTTTTGTATTTATTGCGTTTTAGGTTTTGGGGTACATGTGAAGAATATGCAAGATTGTTGCATAGGTACACACATGGCAGTGTGATCTGCTGCCTTCCTCCCCATCACCTATATCTGGCATTTCTCCCCATGCTATCTCTCCCCAACTCCCCACCCCCTCCCCTATTTCCCCCCGACAGACCCCTGTGTATGATGCTCCCCACCCTGTGTCCATGTGTTCTCATTGTTCAACACCCACCTCTGAGTGAGAACATTTGGTGTTTGATTTTCTGTTCTTGTGTCAGTTTGCTGAGAATGATGGTTTCCAGGTTCATCCATGTCCCTACAAAGGACATGAACTCATCTTTTTTTATGGCTGCATAGCATTCCATGGTGTATATGTGCCACATTTTCCCTGTCCATTCTATCATCGATGGACATTTGGGTTGGTTCCAGGTCTTTGCTATTGTAAACAGTGCTGCAATGAACATTCATGTGCATGTGTCCTTATAGTAGAACGATTTATAATCCTTTGGATATATACCCAGTAATGGGATTACTGGGTCAAATGAAGAAAGTTTAATTTGAGATACATGATATTTTTACTGCTTCCTTAATTTTGAAGAATGCATATTCTGGAAGGAAGAAATACAGAAATAGCAGCTCAAGAAAAGATAGTTTCCCTACATTTTGGTTAATTTTATGTTCACTCTTAGTCTTTTTTCCAACAGCATAGTTTGTTAAGGTCCTGACGATATAAATTCTTTCTGAAACAGTCATAACTTTGGATATATTTATATTACTGAGGCAGATTGTTTATGTTTATATATGTGTACATGCATGTATTGCATTTGTTCCTGCTCCTGTTACTCTCTGTATGATACTATTTTCTCAAAAGTGGTATAAAATTGGAGACTGCATTCATATTCAAATATATACCATTTAAAATGTGGATGCACTAAATTATCATACTTATGGGTTCTATTTTCTAGGGACAAGTGAATGAATGAAACTGGGTTGGGTTAAATATATGTGGACATCATCACTGTATCAAAAGAAAATTTGGAGGTTAGATACATATATACACATACACACACATGCACACATATATATGTTGATGTATTATTATACTAATAGAAGTTTGTTTTTCATTATTCCAAGCAAGATCCTTTTTTTTTTTTGAGACTGAGTCTCACTCTGTTGCCTAGGCTAGAGTGCAGTGGTGCAATCTTGGCTCACTGTAACCTCTGCCTCCTGGCTTCAAGCGATTCTTCTGCCTCAGCTTCCTAAGTAGCTGGGACTACAGGCGCATGCCACCACGCCCGGCTCATTTTTGTATTTTTTAAGTAGAGACAGGGTTTCACCATATTGACTAGGCTGATCTCAAACTTCTGACCTCATGATCCGCCTGCCTAGGCCTCCCAAAGTGCTGGGATTACAGGCGTGAGCCACCATGCCTGCCCAAGATCCTTGCTAATGCCTCATTTCAGGAAGCTTCAGCAAAATTCCTAGATTGGCCTAGTTTGGATCATGTGCCCATCCCAAACTAATCACTACGGCCATTATGTAGGCAGAGTATTTAGATTGCTTTGCCTGAGTCATATTATGAAAGAGGTATTTTATGATTCAAATATTTCCTCCAAAATTCATGTTGAAATGTAATAGCCATCGCAATGGTATTAAAAGGTGAAATCTTTATAAGTAGGCCACAAGGGTTCTATCCTCATGAAGGAATTAGTGTTATCACAGAAATGCATTAGTCGTCTTGAGAGTGAGCTTGTTATAAAAGCAAGTTGGCCCCCCTCTTGCTCTCAGGCTCTCATACTCTCTTGCCCCTCTGCCTTATTCCATAGGATGATGCAGCATGAAGGCACTTGCCAGATGCTTATCTCTTGATATCGGACTTCCCAGTCTCCAGAACCATGAAAAGTAAATTTCTTTTCTTTATAAACGATCCATTCTTTGGCACTCTGTTCTGGCAACACAAAGCAGACTAAGACAAATATGCATAATTTAGAGATAGGGTCTCACTCTGTCACCCAGGCTGGAGTGCAGTGGCATAATCATAACTCATTGCAGCCTTGAACTTCTGGGCTCCAGTGATTTTCCCATCTCAGACTCCCAGATAGCTTGAACTGTAGGTGTGTGCCACCATGCCCAGCTAACTGTTTTTATTTCTGTAGAAACAGTTTTGCTATGGGAGTTCTCAGCCTCTCACAGCACTGGGATTACAGATGTGTTCCACTGCACCTGGCCACCAGGTAAGATATTAACAAGTTTGCTAAGTTCCAAACACAAAATTCCATAGCCACTAGAAAGCTGAACACTTGAGTTCATAGCACATAAATGTTTGCTGAAAAAATGAACTTGAGCTTGTGTTCTAAATCCCAAAACTCATGCTATTTCCACTACATATGCAGCCTCCCCATTTGAGCAAAATGCTGAACTACTGCAAAATACCCAAAGTGAATGGGATTTACCAGGTAGATTGACATGAAACATTAAAACATAAAGTGATAATTCTTGTAAGAGCAATGTTTCATGATACTTCTATATTGTCAGATGGTTTCTATAACTCTTCACTGTTAAGGATTTGGTAATTGATCTTGCTAATACTTCGAAAATGAAGCATTTTTTTGTGCACTCAGCCCACCAATATCAGAGACAGTTTAGCTCAACAAGAATGATAGAGTATGCTTCCTTAAGAGATGAGGACAGGACCATTATGCTGCTACTATTTCTGTGTCTTTCATCTATTGTGTTTCATCTCCTCTCGTTCCTCGGATTCTATCCCATAAGGACTCGATTTGAATTAGTAAGAAAGTGATTGGCTAGTGTATGTAAAATATTTTTAAAATCTGTTTTATCTTTTTAAAGTCAAAATGACTTTTACTTTCCCTTCAAAGTGAAGGAGAGACAAATCCAGAAAGTATCAAGCGCAGATGGAGACATTTGCATTTATGCTCTGACAATAAGGTATTTTTCTAGTGTCAACAAATGGAGAGCTTTATTTTAAATGCTGCCAAGTTCCGCCTCAGTTCCATTTTTTCCACCCTGCTCCACTACAAAATGTAACGAAGCCCAGACACTCTTTTCATTTAAGAAAATAGTAATAATAACGTAGGATTCCCGGGGAAAGACAGAGGCATCTTTTCAGACTTTGAGGTAAATGTGTGACTTTCATTAACACTAATGGGAGTTCCTTCCACTGAAAGAACAGACTGCATGTTTTTAAATGCTTGAGTAAAAATTCACACAAAGCTGGAAAAAAAGCTTTTTTGTTTTACGCAGCTATGCCCACTGTTGTAGTACTAGGATTATGAATCACAGTAGGCTGTCCTTTTAAGACAGTTCATCCATCCAGTCATTTCAGAATGCCTGCACAGAAAGAGATATCATGACAAAGCAGTGCAATGCGCCAAGCATGGTTTATCTCTTCAACATGAAAGGAGAAGGCTTTCAGGCAACCCTCTTATTACAACGTTTTTTGTAAAAAGTCTAAGCTAATTGAAAAACCATTTGGGACTCTATCTTTTCTCTGATAGGTTTAAAGTGAAAGAGAAATAATAGTATTGCTCTTGGTATTTGCAATGGCTGAAGAAAACTCACCGAAACATGTAGATACAACAAACTAATCCTGGCAATTTTTTATCCTGTATTTAACACATAAACAGAATGACAATTTTTTATGTTCACTTCCAAATAAGAAAAAATATAACTTCATAAATTTTAAGTAAAATAATTATGGAGCTGGAAGAAATATTGGTTTTATTTAAAGATCTAATGAATCATCTAAATAGTCTTTCAAAGTTCCTTTTGTATGAGTTGCTAAAGATATGAAGAGAAGAAGCAATGACTGAAATTAATTCTGAAGACAAATCCCCATCAAAATGAGAAATAGCACTCTAGCTTACATTAAATGAAAAATCACTCATGTGGCATAAAGCAGACAGAATAAATCAATTTTTTTAAGAAGAATACAAGTATTCAATAGGATTGCTGTTTTAAAAACGAAGGAAAGAGTTGAAGACTACAACACTGACAAGGCGGTGGGTGGGTCCGGGCAGTGCACCAAGAGGGGTTGCTAACTCTGGTGGGTTTGCCCTGAGTCTCGCAAGAGCCAGCATCGCCCTGCTGCTGGATGGGCTCCTGCTTCCCAGCGTCTCAGCATCTCAGGGTCCCAGCGCCTCTATTCAACCAGCTCCTCTTGCCAGCTCGCCCTGTGCCGCCGCCTCCTCCTTACCCTCCACATGCCTTTCTCCAAAGCCCTCTTAAGTCTGTCTCACACTGCATTGATAAGACTGCATGAGCCTGGAGAAGATGGAGCCCTATGGGGTTACAGGATGCCAGAAAGAGCTGAGGACCGCCCTGGGTGGGGCACCTGACTCATGCAACCTCTTAGAGAACGCTTGGAAATCAGAAATACGGTCAGAAGCTAACGGGACAACCACATATCCGTCAGGTTTTATCAAGAAGACACTCCCATCCTGAGTGCATGACCTGAACAGCTGTGTTGTTAGAAATTTGGAAAGAAAAAGGGTGCTATGGCTTTAGGATCATATTAAAGGTCATGAAGCCACTGAGTACTTTCCAAATTACAAACATTTGTACCATGAAATGATGGATTCAGCAATGGCTGCTGAGAAAAGATGGGAAAATGTAGACACAGGTCATACTTTACATTTCCAGAAAATAAGTACATTTGTATTTAGTTGTTACTGAGGTTTGTTTGTGTCTGGTAATAAGTTCAGAATCTTTTATCTCATTAGGAAATCTGTCAGGCAACAAAGGTGTATGGGGGAACCATATGCCGTGGGAATTACCAAAGAAATCAAAAGCACAGTGCTTGAGGGGCTTAAGCACTACCTGAACGGATCAGGATATGCTCATAAAGTTTATAAAGGACAACTTACAGGCAGGGTTTTTAAAGATAAGAAGATGTTTTCTATTTCTTGGAGCCTAAAGAGAAAGGAAAAAAAATGCAAATAACTAAATAATTCTCCTGAAAAAGTAAGCTGAGAATCAGCAGCTTACTCACATCTGGACTTACCTGTTAGAGGAGTGACTTAGAAGAAAGGCTTGGGATGAGGGGAAGGAGACAGCCTCATACACCAGCTCTCAGCCCTGGAGATGGAGCAGGCACTGTCCTACCTTGTCTGTTTCTCCTATTTCGCTTCCACCTGCCCACACACCTCTGGCTGTTAGAATTGCCTGCCTTCCATTTTTCCCCATTGCATTCCACCATGAATAACGTGTGGGGCTAAATTCCAGAAAACAATTCTGTGTTAAAAATTCTTCCAGGTCTTATCAGTGCTTTTATTTGAGGTTAAATGGCAGGGTCTTATTTTTCCTCTAATATCTCCAGTGTCTATTACAGTGTCTGCTACTTAAGTGCTCAATCTTTAACTTATAAAATGGATCCATTATTTTCTATAGGTAGGTGAAGGTCCAATTTCATAATTTAGTTTTCAAAGCACTCAGTTTGATTCCTTCACCCTGTCTTTTATTGTTACCTCTCTCCACCTTCTTGTACACATTTAGAATCAGTCCATCCACCAACTCTCTATTGGTTCTCCTGTCTCCCCCTCACATCTTTCCTCCAGTTATTCTACACACCTGAATCCCTTCTCCTCACCTGTCCATGCCAACCTTCAAGTCATATGTCACCTCCTCATGAAACCTTCCCTGATCACCTCTGCATATTCTTTGTTCTTTTTTGAACCCACAACATGTGCCATCCACATGGCTTCTACAAGATACTCTGAATTATAATTAGGTGTGTGTAAAGCAAGGATTGCATTTTCCTTGGCACCAATGCAGTAATCACATACAATAAGAATTCAATAAGCATCTGTTTAATAAATACATGACACTATGGCTTCCTGTCCCCCTCCCTGCTAAGAAAGAAACATCAGAATGTTAGCAGTCATGTGTAACTTACAGCAATAGAAAAGGAAGAAGAGAAACAAGTCAGATGGGGGAGTTTAATGACTGCACTTGGCTCTACCCACCTTTTCCATACCAGCCACAGCCATCCCTCACATAGCCTTCTCCTGTCCAGCAGCCCCTGCACTGGTGGATACAGACACCTGCTGACCAGACATAAAACACGCACCAGGATATGCATCATATTAAAGACAACAACAAAGTTTATGGCAAGCACTAAAAGACAGTTTGGCTCAATAACAGTTTAGCTCATCCTAATGGGTTTTCTGATCCTAAGCAGCCTGCAAACCTGATTTTATTGTTTGTTTGTTTGTTTGTTTGTTTTTTGCCTCTAAGTGAGCTCACCATCATTCCAGGAGGCATCTCAGTAAGCAATAATGCTTACATGCTTCACTTAGGGACATCCAATAGTGGGAATATTCTTCAGAAATCTGAGAATTTCTATAAAAAAAGACAAAAATTGATTCGATGCATTCTTAAAAATATATTCTTCAGGAATTGTTTCAATTATTATATTAGGACATTTGTTGAGGATTTCTGATGGGTTGAAATTGAAAGGCAAAAAATATATTACTACCAAAAAAAAAAAATTGCACTGGTCCTGACTGGAGGCTGGGAATGGAAATAAATAGAAGGTGTACACTGAGAAAACATCAGTGGTAACTAAATTGGATTTTGTGGCATAAGTGTATAAAGGAACATAAAATAAGGCAATGGTCCAATAGGGTGGTAGGAATAGAATTAAATTGGACTGCTGTTAACTCACACTTATATTCTGGATCACCTCCCTCAAACCGACATCCTGTCCAAGAAAGAACTTGTTCATTGTGTAAGTGAATGAGAGTTTTAGTCCCTGAGTGACCCTCAAGTCTCCTTGTCACTTAATTCTGTACTCAATGTGCCGCTAGAAGAACCCTGCCCATTTCCTAACTGTGCAATTCAATCATACAGTAATTGTTGATATTTTAAGCAGTGAAAGAATCTTGTCTAAAATCTAGTTTAAACAAAGCTATTAGCATTTTAATATATTAATACTAGAACTAGATCAAATTCATTAGTCTATGGTTTATATGAATCAAAAGACCATCTATGTATCTGCTTGAGATTCTCTTGCTAGAGCGTTGTTATGTAGCTATGATATGATTCCAAACACTAATATTGCTCTGTGAATGATGTATGTTTTGCTGTTAAGAACTTGGAATGTATTCCCGCCTCCCTTTGAGAACGTGACCTCTTATCAGATCCCATATGTGAGAACTTGGAGTGAACTCCCCCTTCTCCTCAGGACTACGACTTGAGACCTTATCAGACCTCACATATGAGTTATTGACCCTGAACCACTAATTAGATTTCACTCTCCACAGAAGTCTGCTTACATCCTAATTGAGCAGCTTGACTTAGTTCGGAGCCCACATCTATCCAGTGTGTTCCGGGTGAAGTTTCTTCATGTTATTCTCCCTCTCTTTAAGCATTGTGAACTTAAGAAAAAAGTTTTTCTTTGACCAGATACTATGTGATTCACGAAATCATATCATATCTTAATCATGTCCTTATTTTCACCATACAGACCAAGTGTTTTCAAGCAGAAACTCTGGAAGGTTCTGTTAATGTCATATATTTGCTTGGCGGCTAAAGGGCAGCTGAAAATCTGGCTGCGTGTGGGTTTAAGAGGTTTTTCGCACACACCAAGATAAAGCAAGTGGCCCATGCATTGTCTTTGCTTGCCTTTACAGCTCCATTATTATGTATAAACAACAACAACGACTAATTTATAAAGGTAGACGGGCAATTGAGGAGCTTCCTTTCATTCAGTCATCTGGCCCTAAGAGATACCTCTTTACTGTGGGCAATGAACAGGCCATAGATGAGGTCTAAATGCTAACTCTTCACCAGAGGCAAAAGCAATGAGTGTTGATATTTGGTCAACACAGGAAATCCACGATAGCAACAACTCCATTTATCTCCACAGTGCTTTCAACTCCTTATCTAAGTGTGTCATGGAAACTAAATATTCTTTCTATTCCCACTAAAGAAAGGAAAAACTAGGAATCTTTAACGTAATAAATGTTTTCAACTTGAGATTTGGGGGTACATGTGCAGGTCTGTTACATGAGTATAAGGTAGGATGCTGAGTTTGGGATACAAATGATCCTGTCACCTAGGTGATGAGCACGGTACCCAACAGGAAGTTTTTCAGCCATTGCTCCCCTTCCTGCCTCCCCCTTCTTGTAGTCCCCAGTGTCTTTTGTTCCCATCTTTATGACTGTGTATATGCAGCATTTAGCTCCTGCTTATAAGTGACGACATGCAGTATTTGCTTTTCTGTTTCTGCATCGATTTGCATAGGATAATGACCTCCAGCTGCAGCCATGTTTCTGCAAATAACATGAATTCTTTTTTTTAACTTAACCCAGTAATTCTATAACACATACAATATTTGGAATTAATTGATTAAAAAAGAGCCCACATCACCCATCCAGATTTCATGTTATTGCATAGGAAGTCCCATGTGTTGTGAGGGACTTTGGGAGATTATTCCAGTCAGATCCAAGCAGAGAATAACACTTTCTGATCAAACAGGTGATCAATGTTTCATCATCTATCATTGCATTGTACAGAAGGCTGATGTCACTGCAGAGAAAGAAGCTGCTACAGAGAGCAGTGAGGCAGCCACAGGACAGAGAGAGGCAGAGAGCCTACCCACTTAAAGTCTCCAGGAGGCATTTTCATCAACAAGTCCATGAGGCACCACCACCCCACAGAACATTCTGGAGGAAAGACGTCTCCTGGAGAAATCTCCTGAAAAAGACTTAGGACTTCAAGAGTGCACTTTGGGGCAAGTACATAAGCAGAGACCAAAGAATTATCTGTGACGAGAAAGACACTATCATGAGGAAAAAAGCAGAATAGTTGGCTTAGAAGAGAACAATGTGCAGCACAAGGAAGGGACCCAGAGGAGGTGCGTGTGTTCTCCTTGCCACGTGGCTCAGGGCTAGTGACATGGCCTTCGTGAGGAAGAGCTGCAGATGTGCATCCAAACCCACTGCGTCTTCTTTAGTTTGTTGTGTGTAAATAATGGGTATGACTTCCTTTACCAGCTCATGCATCAAAACTGGTCACACAGCTCTCACTTTTTTGAATGAAGCACTTGTACCTCCAAATATCCTTTTTTTATTTTTAAGAGACAGAGTCACTCTGTTACCCAGCCTGAAGTGCAGTAGTTCCATCATAGCCCACTGGCGTCTCAAACTTTTCTCAAGCGATCCCTTCACCTCATCCTCCCAAGTAGCTAGGACTACAGGCATGTGCCACCATACCCAACCAATTTTATTTTACTTTACGTAGAGACGGAGTCGCCCTATGCTGCCCAGGCTGGTCCCAAACTCCTGCCTCAAGTGATCTTCCTGCCTCAGTCTCCCAAAGTGCTGGATTAACGTGCCTGGCACACTTACTCTTATTAATAAGAGGCTTAACCACCCTTTTGGGGAGTCTTTCTCCTCAAGCTGTCCCCAGTCCCCTCTCCTGCCCCAGAGGACCTGCCCCTTCCTGTGAGTGCATTGCTTTGTCATGCTTTTCCCAAATAGTGAACTCCCAAGGTTTTACTCATCCTTCATGAATTGTTTCATCTTCCTTCAAGAATTCTGATATCCAGGCACCTATTCTAGGTTTATCCTTCCCCTAAGCAATGCAGTTACTTTTAGTGCCTAGTGTGCAAAAAGAAAAAAAAGAGTAGGGGGGTGAGAGGCACCTCAAGTGGCTCAGCCTTGAGGAGTGTGATATTTCTCTCCTGGTACCTGAGCATGTATCAATACAGGTATAGGCTGCAGAGAGTGATCCATGACTGTCTGTGCAGACGGCTCTTGTGGAGCTGATGGGCCCTGGACTGATAATCCTTGCAAAAAGAAAACGTGAGTGAGAAAGAAGAGAAGCAAGACAGTGGTTGTATCAGTGGGACCTTGGGCAGTTTTGATCCAGCAGCCCAGGGCTCTTAGCCACTTGCATGTGGCAGCGCTTCCTTTATCCCCGACCTGTGGGCCTGCCAACCATCACTAGGAGAGCACAGAACCACAAGGCTGGTCCCTTCCATGCTCATGACAGAATTAATACAGGTCATAAAAGGTGAGGTAATGAAAGCACCACAAACTTCCCCAGTCTTCAGGTCTTACTTAAGGTCATGAGTTTTTCATGTTTGCTGTTTTGTCATGTCACTATTAAAAATCACAGAAAATCCACCTTCTGGTGTTCTGAGAGTGACAAGCTATAATTGGATGTCATCCTTGTCAATCATCTTGGATAGGAAATGAGATCTGGGAAGATAAAAGGGACCAGGCCCTTTGGTGCAGCAGAGCCTGGGATGCCGAGAGGCTAAAGACAGAAGTATGTACATTGTAAAGTTTCCAGGAAAAGTGCAGAATGGGTTGATGAGCTTTGGTCATCCAGGTAGCCTACCCACTTAAAGTCTATCAACTTCATGAGGGTAGAGATTGTGTCTGTCCCATTCATCCCTGTTACTGTTTCCTAGCACAGTGCTCAATAAGCAGTTGTAGAATCAGTACTTCTGTAAACTACTAAAGCATAACTGTAGGATAAAATGGCTTTTCTAATGTTTCAGAGATTCCTACAGGTGATGGAGTAGTAAGAGCAAACACTTATTCAAAGGTATTCCCATGAGCACTAAAATAAAAACTTCTTAAGATTCACGTCTTGAGGTTAAAGATGAAGAAACTGAGGCCCAATGAAATTAAGTACACTGCCCAAGGCACACATTGCTGGCAAGACTCAGAGCCAGGATTTAAAGCAAGGAGTCTGGCTCTAATTTATGCCCTGAACCTCTATATTGCCTGCCCATAGGACCGTATGACATGATGTGACCACATGACTGCATTACCTGGAGTTAGTCACAAGACTGTCCAGAGAACAGTGTTACAAATATCAACTGGGTTCATCTGAAGTACTGACCTGTATCTTCCCCAATTGTTATTCCACTGGGGATCTGGCTGCACTGAAATACTCCTTTTGTGACATCTCTCATTGCTTACGGAGCTGTAATTTCTGTACTTACACCAGGCACATTCTCTTATAATACATCAGCTCCTGCTTAGAGGCACTCTTTGCCCTCCATTTGGTTGTGCTGAGGCACCCCTTTCACATTTCAGCTGGAGGAGATGTGCCACAGCTTCCCGTTACTGGTTTTCCTGCCTCTCAAGGTGATGGGGGAACTGGTGATGTTGGGGGAAGTTTTTTTGTGTGTTTTTTTTTAACAGTATTGTGCAAGTCATAGGAAAGATCCTAAATGAATTCAAAATCTAAATAATTGTTCTTTCACCACAGACATATTTAACATGTTTTTCTTTCTGGTCCAAAGAAGTAGATTTCCTTTGGCTAAATTAGAGGGAGTACAGAATTAAGAAATCCATATATCCATTAGAGAAATGCCACAATGAGATACCATCTCACACCAGTCAGAATGGCTATTACTAAAAAGTCAAAAACAACAGACACTGACGAGGTTGTCGAGAAAAAGGAATGCTTTTACATTGTTGGTGGAAGTATAGCTTAACGATTGTGGAAGACAGTGTGGAAATTCCTCCAAGACCTACAGGCAGAAATACCATTTGACCCAGCAATAGCATTACTGGGTATATACCCAAAGGAATATAAATCATTCTATTATAAAGATACACATACATGTATGCATGTTCATTGCAGCACTATTCACAATAGCAAAGACATAGAATCAACCTAAATGTCCATCAATGATAGACTGGATAAAGAAAATGTGGTACATATACACCACAGAATACTATGCAGTCATAAAAGGAATGAAATCATGTCCCTTGCAGGGACACAGATGGAGTCAGAAGCCATTATCCTCAGCAAACACACAGGAACAGAAAACCAAACACCACGTTCTTTCTAACAAGTGGGAGCTAAATGATGAGAACACATGGACACAAGGGTGGGGAACAACACACTGGGGCCTGTGGGCAAGTGGGGAGAACATCAGGAAGAATAGCTAATGGATGTGGGGCTTCATACCAAAGTGACGCCATGATCTGTGCAGCAAACCACCATGACACACATTTACCTATGCAACAAACCTGCACATCCTGCACACACACCCCTGAACTTAAAAGTTGAAGAAAAGAAACCCAGATATCAATTCTGTCATCCTATCTGGCCAGTTTTTAAAAGATAAGTTAGAAAGAAAAAAAAATCTGGCTCAAACATTATCTCCTTTGAACTCATTTCTACAGCGTAATTATTCAATAATAAGCATATATTTGACAAATACAAATGCATGTGATGGTAAACATAAATAAGGCCTCCAAGGGTGGTATTGAAAATATGTGTTCTCTTGCCAAAGATGTGTAAGTTAGCAAAGGACTTAATAGTTTTCTCAGGGAGGCTCTGATAACAGAGGAACACAAGGCTGGAGCCAGAGGGTCAGAACTGCATTGAGAAATAACAAATGTAATCAATATCCATGAAATGTTTCGAATACATAGTTTTCTGCAAGCACTACCAGTAATAACAATTCTAATGTAGGTGAGATGTACTGTTCCTTGGAGTTAACTGCTCACCTGCTACTTGTTTTTCCAGCAGACTTATACTTGTATAAATGAGAAAGCCAGCCAGGGGTGGTGGCTCACACCTGTAATCCCAGCAATTTGGAAGACTGGAGAGGGAGGATTACTTGAGGCCAGGAGTTCAAGACCAGCCTTGGCAACACAGCAAGACCCCGTTCCTAAAAAAAACTTTAAAAAATGTAGCCAGGTGTGGTAACACATGCCTGGAGCCCCAGCCACTTGGGAAGCTGAGGTGAAGGATCTCTTGAACCCAGACTGCCATGAGCTATGACTGTACCACTACACTGTAGTGTGGGAGACAAAGCAAGATATCAATTCTAAAAATAAAAATTCAAAAAAAGAGAAAACAATCTCCTTGTACACTAGAAGCATTAATTCCTCTTCCTGGGAAGACCAATTTACCCACAAGAACTGTGCTCACATTTCCTTTCGGTGGACTTAGAAAATAATCTTTGGAATTACAGGCTTCGTACTTGCTTCCTCCCTGTTTTTCTTAAACTTCTTCCTGTTTCTGAGTATGTACGGGGCTGAGCTTGGCCATCACGACTACTGACTACACGACTACTACGAAAGACGGAGGCAGTTCCCTTTCTGCCAAACCATCATAAAAGACTTCACTAGACTTGAGTGTAATTTTTTTTTAAATAGGGTTCCGAATATTTTTCTTGAGTATCTGAAAGTATTTCATATGAAGATAATTTCCATAAGTATAAAAATGAAAAAGAAATCATGTATATTATAGTTTTATATTAATCGATTATTTCACCAAATTGAGATTTGTTCAAAACGCATTTGCAAGACAATTTATTTAATATGACTAAAATTGCAAGGGGTCAGCTTTCATCCCAATCTTGTGCTATAATAATACAACAGATTTCCTATATGCCATAAAGAAGTATCTTCACGTTATAAAAGATAAAATGTTTTCATGCAATGTATTGACTTCGATCTACATTTTTGAAAAGTCCCTTTGGGCCAGATTCTAATATACTTTCACAGGAAAATTCCTATTGAGGTTGACTGAATTCCAGTATAATCTGAAAGCAATTAAAGTCCATCAAAGGAATGACAGTACAGTTATCCTGGAAATGAATCAGATCCAAAGAGTGTAAAACAAGCTGCTCTTGATCTTTGGAGCAGCTCTAAGAACTTTCTTAAGTTCTACCAACTCACTACAGCCACTGTTCCAGTGCAGGAAAAAGCTGTATTGCAGCCTTGACTTGAGTTTCAGAAATGGAAAAGTTTCTTCAAATTCAAGAGCATCATTTCCAAATGGGCATTCCTGTAAAACGTGAAGTGCAAAACCGCTAGTATGCTTTATTAAAACATGATCTAAATCTGATATAGCACAAGATTTCCAACTAAAACCTTTGCTTCTGTCTTGTTTTTGTTTCCTAAAAATGTCTGAAGGGTCAATCACGTGTCACCACCTCACATCCTCAGTGAGTGCCAGGTGAGAGTTTCATACAAAAGTACTACAGGAAAACAGCTGCACACAAAGGAAGGAAACATAAAAAAAAGGAAAGACTATTTCCTTGTACATATCCTTAGGTCTGCATTACATCATTGGTGGATAATGCATCATCTTCTTCATAATACTTTATGACCCAAGATTATAAACTATATTTAATAGCCTGCTTTTCATCAATCAATATTTGCTATATTAATATGTTTTAACAGAAAGAAGTGGACAGCATTATAAAGAAAAATGAGGATTTTCTGTATGTCTATTTATACCTATGCCATCTTGGAGCTGTTTGTGAAGACTTCAAAATCATTAATCGGTACATTCTAATTAATCATTTTCAATGAGTTACAATATAGAAATAAAATTTTAGAGTAACTCAGTAAGTTGATGACTAATATTAGGTTATGTCAACTTCATTTTCATATTAAGAAACATTCCCTTTTAAGTTCAAGCTATGAAAAAGCATGAGCCCACCCTTAATTATAATATGATACAAAATTTTGAGAAATATGCTTACTCAACAGAAAATTCCAAAAAAGGACTGACAGCCTGACATTTTGAGTAATGTACTATCTTAAATGACAGAAAATTACATCCAGGATAGCTGTGTGAAGATCTCCACAGACTTGCTCCCCAGTGAAAAAAACTGTAACTCACGGAAATTAAGAAAAAAAAAAGTGTGTGAAAACTTTCCTAAGGGTATACAGCAAATGGAGAAACATTTACTCAAGAAAATCTACTAAATCTCAGTAGGAAGATTGAGAGTATCTGATTTGAAATTTGAGCCACAAATTCACTGCCTCCCTTCTTCTACCCCAGTTTAGCATGATTAAAATTCCACTCTTTAGGAAGTACGATCAAGAAGATGGGATTCCCTCTTCCCCTAGCTCCCAGTCAAGGGATTCTAATAGGTTGCAGAGGCTAAATCTCCTGGGACTATGAGTGAGAGGTCATGAGTCACTTTCCTTTACCCAGTCCCCACTAACAAAGCAGAAGTTCTAGGTCTAATCCTGCAAAAGTACCCAAATATAATTGAATCAGATGTGGGAAAAGTTATGTCTCAAAACATTGCCAGAAACAATTAGCTAGCAATTAGTGGAACCTGAGAAGTAATACCAATGGAAGCAAAGAGCTTAGCAGAGAAATTAAGGACAGAAACAAAGAGAATTCTTAGCTTACCCTCATCCCAGAGTGACTTTGCAGAACAGGCTAAGAATATTGGGGCCTTGATCACCCTGGCCCTAACTCACTCATACAGTGGAGGATCCATACTGGGAGAGGCAAACTATGAAGATCCGAAGTGGTAGATACTCAGAGCCCTATTTGCAGAGAGTAATGTCACTCCATGAGAAGCAAGCCACTATTCCAACCACATCTCTCAAGGGGTGGCTCAAGGATTTTGCCAAGGACAAGAGGCAGACAATAAAAAAGAGCACCAAAGCTCTATCCAAAAGAACTGACTTTATTAGTAAGAGAGTATGGAACGTTTAAGCTCACGGGTGCTCTGGAAAACAATGAGGATTTCTGAGGCAAATAATTAAGAAGAGGCTATTAGCTGTATAAGAGCAATAAGTTAAACTGTAGGCCAGGTAGTTTATCAGAGATAACTAAGGAAAGCTACAACTAAGAAGAATCCCTCTAGGGTCAGAATAAACCTTAAAGATTAGTCTCAAAACTAATCCTGCAAAAGAGCCCAAGTATAACTGAATCAGTTGTGCAGTGATTCATGTCCCAAGGCATTACCAAAAACAATAATTAGCTAGCAACCAGTGAAACCTAACAGGTAGGTGTAATACCAGTGGAAGCAAAGGGGCAGAGAAATCAAGGAAAGAGATAGAGAGAGCCCTGATTACTGTCATCCCAGAGTGACTGCACATGCCCAAGGCAGTGTTCTCTTGAGGAACCACATTATAGGGTTCACACTACAAGAGTAACAGACTCAATCAAAATAGTACAGCCAAGTCACCGAACAAATAAACAATCAAACAACAACAAAAGCCCCAGAGGGGTGGTGTAAGATGGGGCAAAACTGAGCAGAATATCAGAGAAATATGAGACTCTATTAAGTGCATTCATATATGCATAATGGGAGTACCAGAAGAAAAAGAGAGAGAGAGAAAGAAGTGAAAATGAATATTCAAGGAAATAATGGCTCAAACATCTGAAATTTAGTTTTCTCTAAAAAAAAAAAAAAGAGAAACAAAACAAAAAACCATTCATCTACATACTCAAAAAGTTCAACAAATTCCAAGCAGAATAAACACAAACTCACATCCAGATACGTCATAGTACAAATTCTGGGGGGAAAAAATTTTTTTGAAAGCAGAAACAGAAAAAGGATTTGTCTTATAGTAGGAAACCTCATTAAGCCTGAATGTCATAGCCCAAATGCTGGAAAAACAGAAACAGGAACTTTTAACCAGGAGTTTTATATTTAGCAAAATTATCTCAAATATAAGTGAAATATAGTCCATATAAACAAAAACTAAAGATTTGTTCATATCAGATTTGCCTTATATAAACATATACTAAAAAGTGTCCTCTGACTGGAGCTAAGTGACCCCAGGTACTAATTTGAATCCATTCCGAAAAAACAAAGGCTACTGGTAAATGTAATTGTGTAATTATAAAAGACAGTATAAATACACATTTCTTCCTTCTCTCAGCTTATTTAAAGAGCAGTTGTATAAAATATCATGTAATTGCACTATAGACCCAGAACATATACAAATGTGACATATTTGACATGACAACACAAAGGAGATGAATTAGAACAAAGAAGTACTGGAGTACGAAATGACACCAGATGGTAACTCAAATTTACAGGACAAAATGAACAGAACCAGAAATGGTAAATTAAAAGCTTACTAGAAGAAACTCTATAAATATAATTTGTTCTCCTTTCTTCACTTGCTTCTTTAATATACATACAATTATATAAAGTAAAAATTATAACAATGTATTGTTGGGCTTACAGCATGTATGGATGTAAAATGTATAACAATAATAGCACAAAAAGGGAGAAGAGAGTTCAGGACTATTTACTAATAACTAAATAACTCACTATAATAAAGTTATCATAAATCTGAAATATTCTGATAAATTAACAAGTATATGATATGCACTTTAGCAACCACTAAGAAAATGAACTCAAAAAAGTAAAAAAAAAATCATTAAAGCAATTGAAATATACCAGAAAATATTCACTTAATTCAAAAGAAAGCAATAGAGGAGGAATAGAGGAACAACAACAAAAAGACATAAGACACGTAGGAAACAAAAAGTAAAATGGCAGACATAAATCCAACTACTTCAACAATAGCATTAAATGCAAATGGATTAAATCACCCAATTAACAGGCAGAGAGACTGTCAGTCTGGATTTCAAAAAAACAAAAAGATCCAACTATAAGCTATCTACAAAAGACACATTTTAGATGCAATAATATAAGTAAGTTGAAAGTGAAAAGATGGAAAAAGATACATCATACAAACAGCAACTATAAGAAAGCTGGAGTAGCTATACTAATCTCTGACAAAGTATAATAGATTAAAATAAAAAATATTACTAGAGACAAAGGAGGACAAAAGTCCCAAAATTATTGTAGAAAAAAACTGACAGAATTGAAGACATCATTCAACAATATTCAGGGAATTCAATACACTATTTTTATAATAGACAGAAATAGGCAGATCAACAAGGAAATAGAAGACTTGAACAACACTATTTGCCAGCACTATAGACCTAACAGCCATCTATAGAACACATCATCCAACAACAGCACAATACATATTCTTAAGTACACATGAAATATTCTGCAGGATAAACCATATGCTAAGCCAGAAAGCAAGCCTCAATAAATTTAAGACTGAGATCATATAAAGTGTGTTTTCTGACCACAACAGAAAAAATTACAAATCAGTAACAACCTTGGGAATTCATAAATATGTGGAAATTAAACAATGCACTCCTAAATAACCATTGCATCAAAAAGTAATTACAAGCAAAGTATTTTCTCATACTTTGAGATGAATGAAAACAAAAACATGGCATACCAAAACTTATTAGATGCAGCTAAAGCAATGCTGAGAGGAAAATTTATAATAGTTAATGCCTTTATTCAAAACCAAATTCAAATCAATAACCTAACCTTCCACCCTGTGATACTGGAAAGGACACAAACTAAATACAAAGCAAGCAGAAGTCAGAAAATAATAAGATTAGAGCAGAGATTAATGACATAGAGATTAGAAACACAATAGAGAAAACCCAAAATTCCACTCTGGTCCCTTGAAAAGGTCAAAAAACTTGACAACCCTTTAGCTAAACTGACCAACCAACACAAAGAGTTGACTTGCATTATCTTGATTGGCAAACCTTCTGACAACAGTATTACTTTACACACCATAGGTACATTCGTTACCTGAATCAGAGGCACTTACATGTGTATAAGCTACATGAAAAACATTTCACTTTAAATTAAACTTCAAGATCTATGAAATTTGTTAATTATTTCCTGTTTTTTCTTTTGGGAGACTCCTTCCCCAATTACAGGGTCCATCACATAGGTTTTACTTTTCTTTCTTATCACACTATCAAAACAGATTTGAGATTAGTTGTACTTTTGTTTACTGACAAATACCTTTCAAATTCATTCCTACAAAAGCATACTATAAACAGTATTCATATTCTGAATCTGAGGTAAACTAGCTGTGGAATGAAAGGATTTTCCATATACAGAATATTAAGCCTCCACCCAATCTCACCAATAAACACCATGATCTGAACCAAGTAGTTCATTTCAGTTTTTTTACTCAGAAAATATACAGTAAATAGATTCAAACTGCTTCGATATACAGACATAAACACACGCACACACAAACTCTCTCACCCACACACACAAACCTGTAAAAGGTGAAATTTTAACAACTAGATGTTAACCTGAAAGTCATTTAATTACTCTTTGTTATTATATTTGTTTATGTGTGTATTTCAGGGAAAGATGAAAGGAGACTGGAAGAAGCATCAGAAGGTTAGTCCAAGAACAATCCCTGACTGTTCAGCACCAGCCTAGTCAGGAGTAGAGAGGCTGGGGACCTGTGCAGTGTTTTGTTCCAGGAATACCGTATGAATAGCCTCTCATGCATGGAAGGCTTCAGATCTAGTCTTTTGACATTAATTAAAAATAAGGCTACTCCTGTGTAGCCAATGTTTGGCACATGAATGGTAATAGTGCTAGATGTAAATATTTTTGTCACAGTTTTCTAACCACACTTTACCATTTCCTCACTGTTGGACACTAGAAACTATTATACACAAGGGAAGTATCCAGGACCTCTCTCCACTTTCAGAGGCATTCCCTGGTGCTGCCCCCATGTGATCTAGGGCTACCAGTAGATCTCAGCCCTTAGCAAGCCCCCACTTTTCCTCACACTGCCATAGCCCTAGTCCTTCCTCTCACTGCCCAAGACTAGACGATGAACCTTCTTTGCTACCATTTCAGGGATATCTGGTGTGATTTTCATTTGTATTTAATGCTTCCATTATTACCACCTGTACTCAACACATCTAAAACCTCTGCATATATACTTATTCCACCTGTCTTCTATTTCTATAACTTAGATATTCTGCATCACAAAATCCCTCCAAACTGGGACTATGTCATTGAAGTCATTCATTTTACAATTATAACAATAACAGTAACATTTATTATTTGCTTTGTGCCAGGCACTCTACTGCTTTACATAAATTATCTGATTCTGTTACATCTAACTGCAACTAAGTATCTGCTTACATTTGCTAGTAGCACCTAAAATAAGGGCATTATTGGTCATTTTTGAAAGAAATGTCTTAACATACCAAAGAAGTGGAATCAACAGAATAAAATATTTTTAAGTCTTACAAAGTGTACAACACTAAAGTAATATAGGATACCATTAAATTTCTATTTATGGAAAGTAAAGCTATTCCTGGTATATGGTGCTGATCTTTTTATCCTATTTCTTATACCTTTCTCAAATTCCTATAAACCACAGTTTTGAATATGTCAAATAAATATAACTTGAACCATACATTCAGTTAAATCCTTTAGCTATGTAGTAATATATAAAGTATTATGTTGCTGCATTAATGCCAAAAATGTTTTCCATGGCAATCCAGCCTAACAATAATTGTGGTATGGGTGCTGAAAAAAACAAAATGAGACATAATTTTACTCATCATTCACTTTGCATTTTGAAGCTCAATGCTGTTCTTAACAAAACTCTTATTTTATTATCAAGAATTACACTAGTCTGTAAAACGAGTGAATTTTCTGTTGGAAACAGGAAATGAAGAACTACCAACACTGGGAATGTGTTTTCCTTTCTCAATATTAACACATGATATATATTCATATTAATAACAACTCTGGAAACTAGTTTCATTCCTTCTACACATAAGCAATAAACAGCATGTGCAAATATGAATCCTAGCAGCAGTAACGTGGATATATAATATAGGGTTTCTTTGGAATATACAGCCATTTCTAATATCTCATTTCAGCAAGTGTATATAGGCAACCATCACAGATGTCCATCAAGGCTGGATTAGATGAAGACAAACAATGCAGGCTTTGAGGAGAAACTGAAGCTGCAGCTCAAAAGTTTCCTTTTCTCATCCACAGGCACCATAGGACCATTATCTTCCTCCTTTAGGCAAAAGGAATGAATCAATTATGTTACTGATATTCTTCCATAGCAGACTGAAAAGTCTTCTTACAGTACAAGAGATAGTAAAAACTAAAAATTTCATAAGAAAACATGGAAATTTCAAAAATATCTTCATGGTCAAGTTCGTTATTTCTGCAATTTTTCCATAAAGTCTACCATAATTTTATTACTATGGCAGAACCTATTAATGCCAAATTTCACAGAAATAAATACTTTCAGCCAAAATAAGTAATGCTTGAACTATTTCACAAACAAAAAATTTGTACATCATATCAAATAATAAATAAAAATAAAGCTTTAAGTTCTTGTCATCATTTCAAGTACAATAATCACAGATGGACGGTAACTCAAGAGCACACAGATCCCTCATTCCTAATTCCCAAATGACTTACAATTCTATTAAATAGATAAATATAAATGCAGAACATATATATGACAATAGCACTTTTTTGAGACAACAAGTAATGTGCTTCTCATATAGGAAAACAACATCAGCTAAGATTTTAGTTCAACGATACTGAACTTTTTGATGTTGAACTAGCATTTCCAGCAATGGCAGTGGGAAACTGGCCGTCTCATTAGCTGCCTAAGGTAGGTAACAAATATCTATTAAAATTTGTAATGCATATACTTTTTGACCTGGAATTATACTTCTAAGAACTTACTATAGACATATAATTATCCAATCATACAAAGAGCCTAGTATAAGGATATTCACTGCAAAAAGAAACTGGCAATAAACTAAATGGCCTCCTTCTGGGCAATGTCCTTTGGAAATAAGAAAATAATAAAACAACAAAATAAATGGCCTCCTTTCCTTAATAAATTATATTACAATGGAATATTTCAGAATTATTCATATATAGTATATATGTATCTGTAGATTCACCTGCACACACATATATATACATATACATGTCTACATATGCATACTTATAAACATAGATACATGTAAATATACAGAATGTCTGGAACAATTTATTAGAAAATATTTACAATGCTGGGTTATACATTTCCAAACTATATTTCTTTCTTTTTTTTTTTTTTTTTGCTCCCACTCTACCAGGACCAAACTACACTTCAAATATGATAGTTACAATAAAATCTTTTTAAATTTTTTCATTTTTTTAATTGACAGATAAAATTGTAGATATTTATCATGTCAACAAGATGTTTTAGAATATATACACATTGTGCAATGGCTAAATCAAGCTAATTAACGTGTATTACATCACATAGTTAAAAATCTACTCTTTTGGCACTTTTCAAGAAAGTGACATGAAACTGATGATCAAACTATAAAATCACAACAATTCAGATTTAATGGGGCCTAAAGGTGACAACGTATGGATTTTCTGCAAAAGGAAACAACCTGGGGTCCAGTGTTTCCTAAACTGTGTTCCATAAAACACTATAAGCTGGTTGAAAAAAATGAATCCATGTTAAAAACTATTGTATCAACTCTGTTAAAATATGGTTCTTTAATTCAAAACCATCTCAGAGGCTCTCATATGCTGATGTGCACTGCAAATCTCCAAAAGGAGAATATTACATCCAGAATTCTCCAGATATATGTCAACAGTCACTTCTTGATTTAACACACATTTTGGAGGACCAGTACACTGCAGAACTCAATTGGGAGAGGCTGGTCTAGAGGCATGCATCCTAAGTTTGAAATTTCATTATAAGAATACAGCCAACCTCCTAAATATCAAGCTGCCATGGTCCAAAACATCAAATAAAAGATGGGTAGGCAAATACACAGTCATTCTAATTATATGAGGTCAGCTCTCAAGCCAAAGCAGAACACTTTTAATATTTAGCATACATCCACAGTGCAACAAATGCACATACATGTTGGTGTCCTATTCATTTTTGAAACTCTCAGGGCATGATTCAGGGGGTTCTTGGTATATGCTGAATGAAACCTAATTTACCTATGTGTAGAATATCCTGGTGAATTTGCACACTCACTCAGCTAAAATCTCCCTCACAGGAGCAACTCAACACCCTGTGCTATTGAGCTTTTCTTCCTTACATATTTTTCAAAGAAATGACACCTCTCTCCTGTGCCAAGGCTCTCTGAAGATGATCTTTAAACTAGCTTTCCCAGCCTCAAAATGTACACTTGATCTTTTTTACTGCAAATACCAGATTAACTGGAAAAAAAAATGTTTCAATCAATCACAACCTTGGGTTTGGATTTGGAATGAGGGATACCCTAGTCCAAATCCCAGATATTCTATCCAATTGCTGTAAGATTTTAGGCAACTTACTTGCCCCTTCTGAGACTCAGATGATAATATCTACTTCTCAGGGAACGTGTGGGACTATAATGACTGCAGATATCATGTGCTGAGCATAGTACTATGAGTAATAATTTTGGGCGATTTAAAAAACATCTTACTAGCTGAAAATTAAACTACAATACTGTGCCCCAACATAAATGTGAAGTATGGCCCATTATTTTCATAGAATGTGTTAGAAGTTTACTTTTCAGTGTTTTAGAGAAAGTTTTCATAGGATAAAGTCATGCTTGGTCTCATTTGTTCTGTATTCCTAAGCTCCAGCCATACACCTGACCCAAAGCACTCAGAAAATGTGTGTGTGCATGCATAAAAAAGTGCAAAACGACAGTAGCAATTGCTAATTCTATTTGTATCAAAATTATGCATGCATATAAAGATTTGAAGTTTTTAAATGTTATGAAACTATCTGTCCCTTGTCACCAACTTTCTTCTCCTCAACTTTTTTAGCTGATTAACACTAAAGAGCTAAATGGCATGACTGTATTGCTACCTTTCAATTTTCTCCTTCAGTATTATGTATCAATTTTTTTCCTGTGGAGAATGAAGATTTGACCCTCTTTCCTCCTGTTAACATCATGCACGCACACACACACATGCATGTGCACACACACACAAACACCACCCCATATGAACCTTTCCCATCTTCCCATCACCCCATCCTCCCAAATATGGCTATACAGTAAATTTGGTTGGATCAATATGCACCTTCTATTACCGTAATGATGTAAAAGTATTCAGAGGAGAACTACATGTGTTAATTTTTCTTTCCTGCGCAACATTTTGTTTTCTCTGGAATGATAAATACCTTGGGTTTTTCCACCTAAGTGTTCTGTGTGCTCATAACCAATCCAATGCACAAATACCTACCCATTGCCTAACTCTCCTCTCAAGAAGGCAAGAAGGGAAGATATGAATTGTATCAACTTCACCATTCCTGAAGAAAGCTCATTTAGAACCTTCTCACCTGCTCACATCTGGACTGACTGCCTGGTTTGCCTATGAGGTCATTCCACGGCCATTCTGGGCATTCATTCATTCCCTTGGTTTTTCTCTTTTGCTGCTCTCCTGTTTCCTGGATCCCATATCTTTTTTCCTTGGCTTACTCCATTTTGGTGTGGCATATCAAGCAGCTTCTGGGAAATAAATTTTTGATGGTTTTGATATCTAAAAATGACTACTGTACTCACATTTTGGGTAAAACATTTGACTAGGTGAGGAATTTGATGGGTTATAATTTTCCCTCAGAATTGTGAAGATCATGCTCACTGCTTTAGCTTTCAGTGTTGCTTTTGAGAAGTCTGACATTAGAATTCCAGATTCCTTGATTTTGACCTGTTTGCTGCTTTGGTTTTTGCCATTCTGGAATTTCTCCCTCCATGTTCTGAAGTTTCACAATGATGGTGTCTTGGTGTGAGTTTTGATCTACTGTGCTGGGAATTCAGTGGGTTCTTTCAATTTGTGACTTATGCTCGTGAGTTCTAGGGAAATGCTTTGGGTAATTTTGTTGCCTAATTCCTGTCTTCCACTTTCTTGTTCTCCCTCTAGCTTATCATGTGGATGATGGACACCTTAGACTGGTTCTCTGATTTGCTTACATTATTGTATTTTTCATCATTTTACCTTTTGCTCTAATTTCTGAGTAGTTTCTTCAATTCTGCCTTCTGATTCTTCCGTAGAAGTTCTCATTTCTGCTCTAATGTTTTCGGTTTACAAAAAGCTCTTCATTTTCTAAATATTCCTTTATTTAATAGCACCCTGTTTTTCTGTGGATGCAACTTCTTTCCTTACCTCTCCAAATACATGAATGGCAATTTTTTTACAGTTTTTCTCTTTTACAAAGTAGTTATGTCTTTTAACTCACCTTATTGTCTGTTTTGGGGTTCCTTCATTTATAGTTCTTCTTCGAATATCTTTAATTGTTCATACCTAGGACTGGCAAACAACCACGACAACAAAACCAGAGTGGAGGCTGAAGGCACAGCGGAGGCCTCTTTATTACACCCTCACCACCAGATGAGCCCACTGGTCCACTTCTGCAGAGACGTCACCTGTACTTGTGAGACCCTTCCCAGAAGACACTTCCAGCTTCATCTGGAGAATAGGGGCCTTTCTGCCAGTATATGGAAAGATGACATGAGGTCTGAGGATGTTATTCACTCACTCAGTTGTGTCTATATCCCCTACTACAGAGTCTCTCTCTTCATTATCTCCAGAAAACAAGTATCTCCAGTCCACCAAGGCTTTGGAGATGACTTAGAGATAAGTGCTTCTCAAATAGCTTTCAACCAACACAGATGACTTCAGCTTCCTTTTACTCCACCTTCCAGATGATATCTGTTGCCAGCTATTCCTGGGAATTTGAGAGATTCTATCACGTAAATGGGTTTGTTCCTCACATCTGCTAAATCTGTTACAAGACCATCTGCTTCCAGCTTCCAAAATATTGTGGCTGTTGTCTCCTCTCTTGCTTTCTGTATCCTTGTAAGTCAATGCACTTAAAAAGAATCTCTTTCCTGTTATTTTAATGGAGTCTGTGGTAGAAAAAAAATTAATTGCCTATCTTCAACTGATGGTCATTATTTGAAACAGAAGTTCATTTTTATGTCTTTGTGTATTTTCTAAAGTTCCTACAATAACTATATTACTTAGTAATCAGAATATAAATGTATTTGGTAAAACAATCTAAAGAAGCAACACTTTGAATATATAAAGGTAAGGCTGACCTTCTCCCACTGGAATTTTCTCTAAATACTCATTTATTTACATTTAAATAATAAGGTAGAGCTTTCTCATAAAGAGAAATTTTCTATTATACAGTGATCATTGTTCATAATGATGACCTCAAAGTATGGCCACGTCCTAAGGAGTTTTCTAAATAGTCAGCTATTTCAATATAATCATAGCAGATGCTATCTTTCACATGACTTTTTCTGAACCTTGAATTATCTTTTATGAAGAGGCCCAAGGGAGTGAGTGCAAACCAAATCACTACTGGAGAATTTCCTGAAAAGCTACCAAAAATAAAAAAGCACGTGTACACACACATCTCACGCCTCAGAGGCCACTGCAGGTCACAGTGCTGATGTCAGTTCCAATAATTTTGGCTCAGCTCATTGGTAACTCACCAAAGTGAGTTATCAAACTTTATCCCTCGTTAAGTACAATAATTCAGTGTAAAATCTCTGAAATAGGGTCTTTTAAGAAACAGCAATATTCTAGAAATAAGAACTCTCTTCTTCAAAGGGGGTTCTTTCTCCTGTAAACAAGTGGAACACTTCTCAGGCAGTTTGCACATGCTGCTCTGACCTGGAGTTAGCTGTGTGCCTGATTTACCCGACATCAGGCTGTGAGCTGTTTCAGGGGAAAGCTGACCTCTGGTTATGTTCATATTTTCACTTAGCCCCTAGAATACTGCCATACACCAAACAGAAGGTTAAAAATAAATGTCCTTCCATTACAAGCAAGGGCATATAGACACCTTCTTTTTCAACATTCTCACTCATGACAGCATTAGGTCATGAGAAGAAAATACAGAAAGGAGAAAGAGAAAGAGGTCAGGAGTGTCAAACATTTTTGAGATCCAAAAGAGAAAAGAGAAACATGCCACTGGATTTGGAAATAGAAATCCAAGTATATCAGACATTTGTAAAAGGGTGCCAGATACCGCTGTTAATTATTTAACACTATTCTAGAGTACCAGATAATGTAATGAAATAAGAAAATCAGAAAGAAGATAAAACTATCATTATTGATGGATGTTATCAATGTCTATCAAGAAAACTCGAAATAATCAGTGGAAATCTTACTGAAAACTAAAGGTTAATAAGCAAGCCACTGTTTTATCAATTAAAAAATTGACCAATGGAAAAATACAATGGAAAAATCTATAACTAGTCAAAATCTATAATGATAATAATAGCAATTGCTCACATTTAATGCTAAAGCTCTACAAAGCTCTGTGATGCACATTTTACCATAGCTCATGAAATCCTTACAGCATCCCTGGGGGGGTTATAACTCAGTATATCTACTTCATGGACAAGGAAACTAGGGCTGAAAGAGAATCAATAGTTTGCCCAAGTTGTGGAGCAGCAAACAGAGGTGCTGTGTTCCCATCAAGCCATACTCCAGCTGACTCCAAAGCCCAAATATGCAACTTGGAGTAAATACCGTGAGAAGAGAGAATTGTATGTATGACAGACGTAAAAAACTTTAATAAGCAAAGACATATGTATTTTCCCTTAATACAGAGATTCATTATTGCAAGGGATTAATTCTCTTTAATCACTCTATAAATATAATGCAGATTAAAAACCCTAATAGGATTCCTTTTCCTCTTTATTTTTGTTTTTCATTTTCTTTTTCTCAACCTCTCTTTATTTTGCTCTTTATTTCCATTCTTCTGATAAAAAGATTTTATGGTTTATCTGGAAATATTAACATGTAAAAACAGCCAGAAAAATCCTGCAGAAGACATTCATAAATGTCTTCCGACCAAACACTGAAATATACACTAATGCACCTACATTGTGGCTGATGCACATGAATAGACAGATTAATGGAACAGAATAGGGAAATCAGGAATAAAACCAAGTTTTTAAAGAATGTGAAATAATGGAAGGAGCCATTTTTAATGAGATTGGCAAGGATGAAAAATTTTAAATATTCATCACTGGGGAAGGTGAAAGGTAGAGTCTGACACATAGTTACCGGGAACATAAACATACAACTCTTGGGAAAAGCAATCTGCATATGTATTACAATAAAACTCTTTGACCCAGTAATGTCATTTCTAAGAATTTTTTAAGGAAATATGTAAGTTAACCACAGTATTATTGATTACAGCTCATCAAAGTTTGGTATATACTTAAAAGCAATGTATGTAAAACCTTTTATTTTTTTTGAGACAGAGTCTCACTCTTTCACCAGGCACCAGGCTGGAGTGCAGGGGTGTGATCTCAGCTCACTGCAACCTCTGCCTCCCGGCTTCAAGCAATTCTCTTGACTCAGCCTCCCAAGTAGCGGGACTACAGGCGCACACCACCACGCCTAGATAGTCTTTGTATTTTAGTAGAGTTGAGGTTTCACTATGCTGGCCAGGATGGTCTCAATCTCTTGACCTCAGGATCTGCTAGCCTCAGCCTCCCAAAGTGCTGGGATTACAGGCGTGAGCCACCGTGCCCGGCCGTAAAACCATTTTAAAAATAACTATTCAGTGATGTGTAAACATGTATCATCAAGCTGACTGAAAAAGAGCATGCACAATATAATCTCATAAGGAACATTACATATCTACATAACCATATGAGACACATACATAAAGAGACATCAGTGGACAACCATAAGAATAACGGTAACATTTTTGAATACCTACATTGTAGGTATTCAAAAAACAAATGTTAAGCTCTTTAATTGCATTATCTCATTGTTATTGTCACAACCACTCTATGAGGTAAATACCATTATAGCCTTCTTTAAGTGATGAAACAAGAGACAGATATCAGTTCACCTATTCAAGATCACACAACTAATTACTGGTGGAGTCAGAATGGAACCTGGCCATCCCCCCTGAGCTCCAGGGCCTCCATATCCACCACAACCCCCCGTGCTGGGGATGCTATCACTAAGAGGAGAGTTTGAGAGATGTTTGCTGCTGCTCTATTTTATTTTATACTGTTTGAATATTCTACTATGCACATATGCTATTGTGGAGACAAGGAAACAAAAAGCAAATAGAGAAGTCAAAGGTGACCTTTGCCATAGCCATTTCAACAGGCAGAAGGAGATGAACACATTTCAAAGATGAGAAAGAGGTGCAGAGTATACTGAACGATTGATAAAAAATGGCAAAAATACCATCTATAAAATACCCAATCAACAGTGCAAGCATAAATCAGCATAACCCTTGTAGAGGGTACTCCAGCAATATGTTACCAAAATATGAAAACTTATGTGTTCTTTCTTCCCAGGAATGTCATTCCCAGGAATTTATCTACAAGAGGTAAGAAAGCAAAGACAAACAAAGTGCATAATGTTCTGCATTTTGCTGTTGTGAAATGTGGTGTAGTGAAGAGCTCGGTGTTGGGAGTGGGGCTCACTTGGGTCTGAATTCTTGCTCTGCACTTTACTGGCTGTGACCTTCAGCAAGTCACTCAATGCCTCTCAGCCTCAGTTTCTTTATCTCTAAAATGAAAATAAAAATAGGAGCCTCACAGGACTGTTGTGAGGATTAAATGAGACAAAATACAGCATCATGTCTGAAATATAAAAAAGCATTTGTTCTTTTTGTCTCATCACTCACTAATATACGTAACTTAGAATGAATAAATAAGCTTTGATCAAAACTCAAGGATAAGTCACAGAAGTTGGTAATATTATAAAACATTAAACTTAGCTTTTAAAGTTATTCAGAAGTAAACCTGTGTTACGATACTTTGACACTTTCTCCATCTCAATTAGCACTAAACTAATTAGTAAAACTGTTTTACACACTACAGTGAGTCACATTTTTCTTCCTTCTTCTCTAATCCCTGGTGTGTTGTAAGGGTGATTGACTATCTAATTACTTCTTAATTGAATGCACATATTATACATTTTTCACTAGTTCAAGCTTAATGTTTTTACTGCAAAAATCAAAGTCAATGAAATTAAGTTGAATTGGGATTTGGGCAACTATTATAATGAGAGAAGGTTTGTATTATATCTAATTATAAGTAAATGTGTGTTTTAGCTTTATTTCCTATAGAAATATTTCAGGTACAGGAATGTTCCATACACAACTAATTTAGATGATTAATAACACTGTTATTCTTATTTACTATCCTTTATTCCTTGTTACAGTGATTTTATTGCTAAGATTCACTAAATATAATCATTCTTTAAAGAAAAGATGCCTTTAGAGAACCACTGGTTGTACCTATACTAAAATCCAAATGAACATTGTTATCTGCAAAAAACTGCATAAGTTTCTCTGCAACATAAAGTTTGTAGGAATTTTCACAGGCTGATAACAAAAGGAAAACAAAAATCTTGGAATGCTGCAAATATAACCAGTTATATTCATGAAAAAAATATTTATTTACAAAAAACTAAAAATATTACCAACAAAATAGTATTCCAATTCAGTTAACACTTTACAGGTAGAATATCTCATATAGATTTTTTCCCCCTTTGGGCATTATGCAGGAGTAAAACAATGCCGAAGGAGATATTATCAGACAACAAAGGTTTATTGCTTCAGTTTTTTTCTAGGTATGTGGAGTAACCATCTGGAATAATTTAGTTGAAGATCTCTTCAGGCAAAAACTAGATTAAAGAACTTCTTGAGATACAATTCAACTCCATGCTCCTAAGATGTCTCTGAAAATATGTTCTCTGGACAAGCCCTAAAGACATTTATGAGTTTCTAATAAAACTCATAAAAGAATGAGCAATAAGAATTCAGAGTAATAAAAGCAATAAGAACTCAGAAATTCTGAAGAGGTTTTAAGAAGCACTGAAATGGAAAACAGATCCATCTGAAACCAATGCGCTTTTAGAGTTTTAACAATTAATTTATTACCTGGTGTTACCTGGTGGCAACTTCTTGATTGGGGAAGCTTCCATATTATCCAACAAATATTTCAGATTCTGGACATTACCTAGATTATTTGAGATAATCTGGGCATTATCTAGATTATTTTAGCTTTGTATGTAATGAAAACAAGTTTTAACTGCAATGTTTGAGTAAAATTGAAGTAGTCCAAAGGATGAGGCCAACCTCTATGTACCAACATAAAAATATCTCAAAGACCTTTAGTTAAAATGAAATTTTTTGTTCTTAGTATATTTTTGTTAAAAATATTTTAAAATAGCATGTTTCCCACCCTTCTGAGGGTTGTCAGTGTTTATCTTTCTCTTACATGGTTTCTTCTCTAACCAAAACTCCTATGTTGAAATCTTAACCACTAAGGTGATGAGGTGAGGCCTTAGAGAGGTAATTAGATTGATCATGTGGGCAGAGCCCTTGTGATTGGAATTACTGCCCTTACAAAAGAGACCCCAGAAAACTAGTAGGCCCCTTCTACCATGTGAGGACATAGTGAGAAGGAACCATTCTACAAACCAAGAAGGGGGCCCTCACCAGACACCACACCTGCTAGTGCCTCGATCTTGGACTTCCTAACCTCTAGAACTGTGAGAAACAAATTTCCGTTGTTTAGATGTTAGTTTATGGCATTTTGTTATAGAGCCCAAATGGAAGACATGTGACCCTTTCCCTTCTTTAGGAGATGGCTTCCAACCCAAATAAGCAGTCAGGGTAAATTACTCCACACTACCAAAATCCTTTCCTCACCCTTATGCAATTTCATTTCCATTCTGATATTTTAGATTCTCTAGCTTTTGCTGTATGTAAGCAATCTGCTATACATGAGCATCAGAACCATAACCTATATGTAAATGAGATAAAAATATTAACAAGAAGAAAAGTCAGGAGATGTCAGTAATTTTATCATGTTTCTGTATTTCTTTGATAATTGCTAACACCTAGCTACATGTCAGTAGATCTAATGTAGATCAATTTTCCAGGGCCCATTTTTAAAAGACTTCATACTAAATAGTTCAGATATTTAAATCAAAAGCCAATAATACTACCTTATTTTGTGAATGACAGTAACAAACCACAACACTCCTTCCCATCGATCACATCACTCCTACTGTGCTCAGATGTGGATTCAGAATCCTTCTCAACACTCTCCAGACAGCTGGTACCAATCAATCAGAGCTGGTATGCAAGTCTGAGGGCTGTATGCCATCTTGTCTTTTATTTTATTATTATTTTATATTTTTTTGTATTCTATAAATCTTGCCATAACAGTCCTATGTAGAAGAGAGGGGAGATGGTCTCCCAACAGTCAAGAGGAGATGATGCTAACTTTATGGGTTGTGATGACAAAGATGGAAACACATAGATGGCTTTGAGAACTATCAGAAGACAATCCTCAGAACTGGATGATAAATTGGAAATAGGGGGTTAGGTAAAGAAGAGAAGTGTCATGCGTGACTCAGGTTTCAAAGAAAACTGAAAAGAGAGGCAGATCTGTGAAGGAAGACCATAAATTCAATCTTGTATAAGTTGAGTTTGAGATGTCTTTGACACATCCAAAAGGAAAGTTCTACAGACAGTTGGGCATTCAACTCTAGAAGTAAATTGAGAGACCTAGTCCAGGAATGTAAATGAATCATGTGTAGTTAGTGGTGACAAGCTGTGAGTATGAATGAGTTCACCTCCAGAGACAGCCCCAAAGGCTGAACCATGAGGACTCCAACATTAAGTAGCCTCCTCCCAAAAGGACATTCATGCAGCATGCAGAGGATGAAAGGTGGTGTAGGTAGAAAGAAAACTGTGTATATAGACACCAAAATAAGAGTGGCAAGAAGCCAGGCAGTTTCAGAAGATGCTGAGAGATCCAGTAAAATGAGTTCTGAAAATGCCCCTTAAAACTTACTACCTTCAAAAAGTTATCATATTTTGGTGAGAAAAAAATAAACATTCCTTTTGTCGCATCATTAAATAACAATAAAATGTCTAAAATATGTAAAAGACAACATACAAACAGTCACACTTTCATAATTTCCAAATAATTCCAAGCTAAATCTGAAGTTCACAGAAGAAAGTAAATACTTTCATTTAATTGACAAATATTTATTTGCAAGGTACTAGATGAGGCTCTAGACTGGTCAACTAGGTTTACTTCATTATTTTTAACCTAGAAGTTTTAAATTTCATTTTGTACTTTAATGCAATTATAATCATCTCCTTGAAAGTTGAAAGATGTTCAGAATCAGAATTGAGTGATATAACAAAATAAATATCTGCCTAAATTTTTAAGGGCATTATTTTTAAATGACTATTTCCATCAGTTTCATTGGTTGTATGGTTTAATAGCTTTATATACTTGGGGACGACAAAATTTCTGGGACTCAGTTTCTTTACTGATAAAATTTTCAAAAAGCAATGTCCATCTTGAAGGGTTGTTCTGAGGTGAAATGAGACACACATGAACCCCCTGTCATAGTGTTTGGCATAGATGACTACAATTCATTAAAAATAAATTATTATTACTACTGGAGGGTTTCCATGAAGGATTCATCAGCCTTTAACTCAAATATAAAGTTTAAAAAATATATTTTAATTTATTCTTACTTCACGCTGTGCATAAGATAGCTTAACAAGATCTCAGGACATATCCAGGATCTGGCCTTCCATCCCTAAAGGGCATGTGCAGGAGAGGCTGGGGCATCTGTGGGCTCTGGCCCCATCTGTAGGCTCTACCATACTCCCTATTTCAGGGAGATCCAAGATCACAATGAATGCTTTGAATCATTCCAAAGCACTTACCAAAACATATTCTGCAGTCTCGTACTGTTCCCTGGTTAAATATATTTGTGAAATGCTGTATACTATACCATATCCTCTTGGAGATTCACATAGAACCTTCATATTAAAGGTTCTCAGAAGTCTTGCATGAAGAAATCCTGCTTAATGCAGTATGTTACAAACTTACTTGACTCCACTACATAGACATTTATAGTCTGGTGGAATAAGTGAAACTAACACTGCTAAGTGCATTAGAAAACAAAAAATAATTAAAAACTAAACTAACATGGTACTAAATTCAGAAAGCAAAGAAAGATTAGTAAGGCCAGTTTACTTTGGAAAAAGACTTCATGGAGGTAAACCATGGTCTTCAAATATCAACAGCATTTGAATAGAGACAAGAGAGAAAAACATTGTAGACTTTAAGTTGGTAGATTTCTAGGAGAGATCTAAAAAAGGCAGACAGCTAAAACAAATTGTCTAAGATTAGAGATATAAAAAAGAAAAATGAGATGCTTACAAACAGAAAGCTGAAGGTCAGGTAAAATTTTACTGAAAGAAAAGGATAATTTCTGTGATTGTCGCTACTCTTACACAGCCTAACATGAACTCTTTGTATCTACCTAGTAACAATCTAGGTTTTAATACAGGCTCAATTCCTTAATCTCTTATTTTAATCTGACTGAGGTAGATTTTTAGGCAATTTTCTGAGTTTTTTCCAATTGAAAAAAATACAAATCTCAGTATAAATCCTATTTTGATTCTATTTTCCCTGTATTTTTAAGGCTTTTAATCATAATGAAATGCTGACACAAAAGCTTTATTTGATACTATTGCTTCTATAATATCCTCTTTTATGGGGTACAGAAAATATAAAAACAAATTTATTCACTGCTTTTTAAAAAGTATCTCCTTATACTCCTGATAAAAGTACAGATGATTTCCAATTATTTCTGCACTTGGTTTTTTCACCATTTTTAGTAATTTCTTCGGATAAATTTTTAAGCATTATGTTTCCAGCTGGAGACTTACTAACAAAACCTCATTCATAAAGAAGCATTCATTTCATTTTCCTCCTCATTTACCTGCTGCCTGTTCTCTCTGGTTTCTCTTTTCCATGATAAAGTTAATAGAGACTTAGGAAAGCATATTCATCATAAAACCAGGGAACTATAATATCCAGTGCTCAAAGAGACCTTGTGAGGTCTATTGGAACATTTTCCCAACCCCCGTCCAGGCAGGTTCCTACCTAAACCATGCAGGAACCCCAAGTATTCAATGCCTTAGTCTTCCTTGAAAACCTACTCCAAGATTTAAATCACCTACCTACAGGAGGTCTTTCTTGTAGCCTCTAGAAATAAACTCTTTCCTGAGCTAATCCAAAGCCTTTTGCTGATACTTAAAAGCCATTTTTTAAATGTCCACTTCCACCTTTTGAACATCCATGAGGTAAAAGGCATGAAAGACATGTTTAGAAGACAAACTAGTCACAGTGATTTCCTTATGAAAAAATGTATTCTTTAGGTTGAAAATCATGCAATCTACTCTATTTAGGGTGCCAGAACATACTAACATTCAACAAACAGTTGGCCCATGACCGCAAAGCATTCTTCCTCCCAAACAAAATTGTGTTTGAATTCATGGTGGGAGGAAAAAATCATTCTAAAATTTTTATGCATGATAAATTATTAACATTTCTAAAACATAAAAAGGAAAAGTGACATATTTTGAAGCAGGAATTATTCTCGTTCAGTAATCTTGAAGAGAGCTCACACAGCTCTTGTATTTTTCATTGGCGGGTTAATTTTTATAACACATAATCAAAACGTAAAAGATATTTTGAGCATCCTTGGTGTTTCGGCATTTTACCGAAATCATTTTGAGATCCGGTAGGAAATCCATTCAAGTTGGAGGAAATTCTATGAGCTATAATAAATAGAAAACAGCTATATCTACAGAGCCTCCAATTCTCACCCTAATGCTGTGCACCATGTTAAATTATCAGAGTGAGGAGAGTCCAAGTTCTACTGGCTGAAAATACGGCTTTGAGCTTTCCATTTAACCTGGAAGGATAATAGCTTTCACCTACTTGGTCATTCAGAGTTGACATTCTCACGTCCCCCACACAAGCACCAGCTGCTCTATAATGCCTTATCCTTTTCTAACCTGTAACTCTTTTAGGTTACCAAAGAAGACTGATATGAAATTGATACTAGCTACAGTTTCATTAAAGCTAAGAAGACAATATTACTAACTGCAAAAGTACGAGTAGGGAAGAATTCAACAGAGTCAAGGATAACATCAAAGATCCCCCCAAAAAATAAAGGCAGGTTTGACAATGGGACTATTTGGAGATGCCTGCTGAATAACCCCATTTTTCCGGCTTTGTTTCTTTCCTAATCTATTTAGGGCATACTTATTTTTCCACCTCTAAGGGGGAAATAAAGAGAAACTATTTAAAGAGCCATGTGACATTGCTTCTTACAGAAAATAATAATTCATGAAAGTTACTGTAAACAAGTATACAGCTTAACAATATTTAGGTCACAAGCAAGACACTCTCTGAGCAGTCAGATTAGCCTTTTAAAAATGGGCTAACACTTAATGAAATAAAAAGGCAAATAATCATATAATCACTTTGTTGGAAGAGTAGTACCAATGTCATGATACCAAAAGCAACAAGTAAACTGCCCCTAAACTTGTTATATCATTTGTTTATTGTTATCAAAGTACATTTAGTTATCCTGTATCATATAGAAAACTCAATGAGTAAAGGACCATTTAATATCCATAGGCCCCCGTAAATCTGAACTAGCAGCACTGAACCAAAGAATTTACAGCACCTGAGTGAGTTACATGCTAATTCTTTAAACAAGTATAATACAAAATCATAGTTCATACTTCTTACATGGTAATATAAAAGTCACAGATTACTCATGGGAATAATAAGGCTTGGTTATCAAAGTCTTCCAGGTGCTCACATGTCATTTTTCAAAAATTTGTCATTTTAAGTCCAAAAACCAAAGTTATTTCAGTAAAACATAGCTAAAATAAATGTGAATTATTTTAAACATTTTTTAGAGAACAACTAACTACCACAGAAATGTCTTTTCCTTTTTAGTTCCAAGAGATTAAATGAAACATTCATGCATTAAATTCAAAGTCTAACTGTCAAATCATTTCACTTTAATAAAAATTTGAATTACATGCCTTAGGGCATTATTAAACATCAAATAAAAAGTACATACACACAAGCCTGATTCCCAATATAAGTTTTATATGGAACTCTGACTAGATTTGTATTACACATTTCAAGATAAAAGGATAAGAAATGTATTCATAAAAAAAAAATGAAATCAGAATTAGAGTCACCTTAGAATTCCTGTACCATTCTTAGGAATTTGGAAGCAAATTACCCCCTTTAAGAAATCTCAGCCACCAAGATAGGAACACAAAAAGAACATAAATCCATCTTCCTTTTAAAAATAGTACCTAAATTAACTCAAATTTTTGAAAAACTACGCAATATTCATCTATCATATAAAGAATATGAAGTATGTGAAATATACAAAATCTCATAAACAATATCTCTGTGTGTGTGTGTGTGTGTGTGTATGCATAAGAAAAAGAGAAAATAATAATAATTGCTATGTAGATATTTAGAGAACAGCAACTCTGGTCTAGATACAAACAACTCAGATACAAACCAAACATTCAAGGGAATAATCTTCCTTCATTAAAAGTGTCATTTACAGTTATTGACATTCACAGGGAATATACTAACTAAACCTATACTGGAGAAATGCATAAATTCATGCTTCGCAACCCTCATCCCACCCCCACTGCCTCTTGGCTTCTCCTGTGAATCCATCCTTCCCCTTCCCTCTACTCCTATGCCACCTTCCCTGCTGCTCTCCCCCTCCTAAGCTCCTGCCCCATTCATCATTAAATGATAAGAGCAAGTCATGGGTACACAGCAGCTCTAAATCACCACTTCCTTCTTTCTTCCTTCCCATTGCAGCACAAAGAGTGCCAATCCTCTCAGCAAAAGCCAGTCTCCCCGTGTGCTTAGGATTTCATCCCTTTCCACTTTTTAGACTTCACTGCTCCAGCTCTTCCCAGAAGCAGCACCTTCAGCCTCTCTCCATCTACTTGCTCCTTCCCCATGCCTCAGTATATAGACAAGTTAAAAATCTGGAGACAACAGATGTTGGAGAGGATGTGGAGAAACAGGAACACTTTTACACTATTGGTGGGAGTGTAAATTGGCTCAACCATTGTGGAAGACAGTGTGGCAATTCCTCAAGGATCTAGAAATAGAAATTCCATTTGACCCAGCAATCCCATTACTGGGTATATACCCAAAAGATTATAAATCGTTCTATTATAAAGACACATGCACACGTATGTTCACTGAGGCACTGTTTACAATAGCAAAGACCTGGAACCAACCCAAATGCCCATCAATGATAGACTGAATAAAGAAAATGTGGCACATATACACTATGGAATACTATGCAGCCATAAAAAACGATGAGTTTGTGTCCTTTGTAGGGACATGGATGAATCTGGAAACCATCATTCTCAGCAAACTGACACAAGAACAGAAAACCAAACACCGCATGTTCTCACTCACAGGCGGGTGTAGTACAATGAGAAGACATGGACACGAGAGGGGAGCATCACACACTGGGGTCTGTTGTGGGGAGCTAGGGGAGGGACAGCAGGGGGTGGGGAGGTTGGGGAGGGATAACACTGAGAGAAATGCCTGAGGTAGGTGACGGGGGGATGGAGACACCAAACCACCATGGCATATGGGTACCTATGCAATAATCCTGCAAGATCTGCACATGTACCCCAGAACTTAAAGTACAATTAAAGAAAAAAAAAGGATAGGAAAAAAAAAAAGATTTCCTCAATCCTACCCCCTCTCTGTTGCTGAGGCCTCCTGCCCCACCCCAGTCCAGCCCACCAAGGTGGCTGTGACCTGGAGTCTCCAGCTCCTGCCTTCCCATGGTCTTCGGCCTGCTGCAACTGCGTCCCTCCTTGATGTACCACTCGACCACCAGTGCGGCGACTCTCTTTAACCTCTGCCCATATCATGGTAAAGAAAAAGAGCTCTGCCAGTCAAGCTGCCTTGGATCTTTCAGCTCCGCTGCTCAATAACTGCATTACATTGGGCCGTGACCTAACTTCTCTATGTCCTGCCTAACTTATTTGTAAAACCTCCCGCAAGATTTCATGCACACTTAGTGAAGTCAGAACATTATATAAACATGTACACATACAATGTCTATGTCCAATACACCCATGTTTCAACCCATCTTGTTTACTGATCTCCACTCTTGAAACTCTAGTGACCTTCAGGACCGGAGCCCACTATTGGAGTTTGTGGTTGATAGGCATCTCTCACTCGCTGTGCTACAACTCAACTCTTCATCTTCAGCTAAACAGGGCCTCCCTGCAGCCTTCCCACTGTCTCTCAGTGGCACTCCATCTAGGGTTTCCAAAGCATAAAACCCCAGAAGATATCTTTGACACTTCCATCTCCCTCTACCCCTCATCCAATTCATCATTAGCTATAACCTGCAATTTCTATTTCATATATGTCAGCTTCTCTCTACCTCCACTGCTCCTATTCTAGTGTCCAAGCCTCCACATCTAACACCTTGGTTACCCAGCAGACTTCTTTTTCTGTTTTGTTTTATTTTGTTTGAGACAGGGTCTGAGTCTGTCACCCAGGCTGGAGTGCAGTGGTGCAATTTCAGCTGACTGCAGCCTTCACCTTCCGGGCTCAAGTGATCCTCCCATCTCAGCCTCCTGAATAGCTGGGACTACAAGTGGATGCCACCACGTCCAGCTAATTTTTAAGCTGTCTACAGAGAAGAGATTTCACTGCTTCCCTAGGATCTATTCCAACAGATGCTTTCCCCTTGGGAAGCTGTGGTTTGCCAATGATGTACAATGACCTATGCACTCTTTGGCAATTGACAAGGTAAAGAAATAATCCAATATATAGTTGTTTTTATATTTTATCTCTTCCATGTTTGTGATATTTTATTTTGTTAGATCCTTAAGAGTAAGGAATACATACAGTGAATTCGATATATTAAAATCCACAGATTATGTTTCACCATATTCAGATAATTAATAGGTGCTTCTCACTTTATCAAATAAACAGCACTTCCATAGAACAAGTATTTCAATGCATGCCAGATAGGCTCCCTCCCCTAAGAAACAAGAGGATCAATTCTGCAGAAGACAAGTAGGGTCCGCAGTGAGGCTCACACGTTCCCCAAGCCCCCTCCTGTGTGTTCCTTGGTCATTGGGACATGACTGGTGCTGCTTCAAGGGGACAACATGGTAAGCTACTAAAAGAGGTCCTTGCACGTCACTTTTTCTGGGCTTCAGGGTGTCTTTCCTAATGAAAGCCAGCAAAATTCGGAATTTAGGGCTACTCTGATAGGAAAATATAATCATAGTTTTTCTTTAATGCTGCATAAAATTGAAATAACTACCTGACCTATAATTAACAGAGCTCAAGAATGTGTCATAAATCCTATCAAGATAAAGTACATATGCTTTATTACTAAATTACCAGGATCACCATAAGTGTACATTTGGTACGCTAGGTTTAAGTAGCTGTGCACCTCATTTTCCTTACTTAATCAGGACATACCCTCATGAAGATAGACTTGTTCCTGTCCTCTTTGGCTACTGAAATGCAGCTCTAATGACTCTGTCACTAAGAGGCTGAGTGGGTCGAAAGTTGTCTCCCAAAATCCCATCACAGCCTTCCACAAGTTCTGCCCCCTTAACATGCGTCCTCAGCCTTCGAAATTCTTCTATCTGAAAATAAAAGCAGAAGAAAATAGATGAATACGTTAACAAGATTGGAGTTTCGTAAAGGACATGCACAAATATGCATAAATTACAATTAAAAAAGAGAAAATTAAAATTAAGCTTCAAAAAGAAAAAAAGCAGACTTCTTTCTTGCAGATCTAAGACATTAGACAGGACACTTTCAAGAGATGACAACAGAAGCAGACATATCAAGATGTCTGAACAACTCGAACAGACACAGAAATCTGCTGCATTTGTTAATGTAAAAATGATACACACCTCTCTCAAAAAGGTTTTATGCCTATCTATAACATAGTAAGAGTGAACAAATGAATGTGTTCTTAAACGCTTCCCAAGCATATTTTAATTAACAGATTCTTATGTTATTCTAATCAGTATGTAAACACTGATTAGATCTTAGATTTATTAGATGGAGTCAAGGTTTCCTTTCATCAAAAGACTTCTGCCACTTTTTCAGCCCTCTGGAGAGCACAGGTCTAAAAACTATCTATGATTTTCCAAAAGTCTGAACCCAACTTCCCGTCTTCACAATATTGATTTTCAAGTTCATTTCCCTTTCTTGGGTGGCCTCTCCAGGTCCCATGGCTTCCCCACAATAATGAAGAGGTTCTCAGAGTCCTCAGGGACCTTGCCCACCAGCCACCCTGCAGTTTCTCTGATTAAGAACCCAGAGCCTGCCAGACGTGACTCTCTGGGAAGTATTAATACTTAAGCAACAAGCAAAAGTGATGCGCATTCCCCAGGCTCATTCCCATCTATAAACTGATTTATCTACAGGGTTCATCATCTATTAATTCATTTAAGTGCCACATAGTCACATGACACATTCTTCATTCCTTATACAGAAGGGGAAACTGAAGCTGGAACAGTTTTTAAAGTTTCCATATTAGCTAGTGGACAAGTCTGACAATTCCAAGTCTATCTGCTACTTTCTCATTTCCACAGCCACCTCTTTAGGAATTCTAGTCAACTCAGTATAATTTAACCCCTGCGTATATCCCCGGGTATTGAGCAAATGTGATTTGGGCAACATCAATCCACCAAAAGTTCACCATCTATGTATCAAGGGATTATATCTACAAAGATCCTTAATATGACCCAGCCATAGAATTCTGCCATTCATAAAGAGAAATGAAATGCAAGAGAGCAACTGATTGAGGAGTTCCAACAAAAGTCAAGAAACACCTAGAGACTTAGAGAGCCCATGAAAGCCCTGAATGATACGCAAATGTTTACATGTGAATTTTCCTCAGAATAAGCTCCCTGACGCCGAGAGTGGAATTGTACAACATTCTAATTCAATACACTCATACACAGAGTTGGAGAAAAACTAAACAGCTAGTTCGATTAGAACCCGGGTCAGAAAGCCAGCCTCCTTTTTGTTGGTTTTGGGTTTTTTTTTTCTCTGCACTTATATGCATGCAAAGAAAGATGACTTCGAATGTCTTATTTTTCCATGTCCATGTGGCTCAACACTGATTGATTTCCCTTAATGAGATTAAGCCTGACCCAACTGGGATTGTCCTGTTTAGTTTTTTATAATACCTGTATGTTGTATTTACATAGAGGAGCCAGTCAGAAAAGCAATCAGTTGTTTAATCTGCTTGATGGTTTTTCACTAGATCTTCTTCAGGTATTAGAACGAAAATATGAGTAGCACCTATTGCTTGTTGCATCCGAAAAACTTCTAGAGCTGAAGATGCATGAGAATCTCTTATTATTTGGTTTCACCTTAAAGTTTTCCCTAAGTACAGAGTGAAAAGAAAACTGGTCAGTTTGAGAGAATCTTATGCTTTTTCAAAAAGAAGAATATGACCGTGCGAGCAGTGGACTGTGCACCCAAAGGCCAATTCTTGCCTGCTTTGCCACCTAAGACCCAAACGACCAAAGGACTTCACTTCTTCAAGCCTCAGTTTCCACATGTGTATAACAGAGATGATACAAGTATTCACAAGGACAGTCTAAGAAATAAGAAAGAATATTCATGAAAATCACTCAGCACAGTTCCAGGCACACAGGAAGTGTCTGACAAATACTAGCACTTCTATTTCACAACTTCTTTTGAAGTCAAATCTTTAGCATTTTGAGATAAATATTTAGCGACAGTTTTATATGCAGAAAGTATTTATAATAAACCAAAAATTCACTAAGGAAATTTAAAGTCATCTCTCCTAGCATTCATTTTCCAGGTAATCATAATTAATACCTGCAACCTGAACCTATGAGGCATGCACAGGTCACTGAGGAGCAATGTGGGCTAGAAACTTTACTGCCTCAACATACGAAAGGCTCCATTTTTTTATTGGCTTTGAAGATTATTTTAAAGCTGGGTTAATTTTATATTTATGTATTCTGAACTGGAGACAAACCTTTCAAGCCCCAGGCCTCACCCTGAAGCACATTCTGTGAAAACAACTTCTTCCAGAAGAGATGATATGAATCAACAGCCAGCCAGTCCCAAGTGACTATACTCTCAGAGAAAACTATTTCACAAGCAATGTTTTTCTCTGATCACAGCAGTGCTTTGAAGAATTCAAACATCAACAGAGATGGAGGGGAACATGTGTCTTTCTGAAATGCCAATTTTTCTAAAGCAACCACCCCCCAAAACCCTTTAGTCACTTCAAATGGTTTCAAGTGTATACTGAATCAGCCACACTGAAATGAGAGATTGTGATAAATGAACAGAATAATATTTCGGGATAGACATCTTTAACAAAACTCAAATGTCAGGGCCTTCCAGAAACCATTATTATCACATATATCTGAAAGCATAAGTGAATCCATTGTTAATGCTATTCCACTTTACCATGGTATTTATTTTTAACCAGTTTAAGAGAAAACTGAATGCAGGGCACTGACATTGAACATTTCACAGATAAGTCACCATCTTCTGAAGGTATCAGATTGAAAAGCCACTGTCCTTTGAACCAGAGGTGCACTGCAATTGGTCTAAGACATTTACTCCAGTCTTCACTGCCTCACAAACCAAATTATCCACTAGAAGGTCAGCTTTAAAACTGCTTCTTTATTAATGCATTCAAAGGACTAATTTCCAGGGTTTGCAGTTTAGTGCTACGTAACTTTCAGGAGTTCCCCAGTTCTAATAGATTTTTTTTTTACTTATATATCATGTGTCATCATGTTAAAAGAGAAATACGACACATAAAAGTCAGTATGCTCTCTCCAGTAACCCATCCATGGGCACTTATGTGTTTTCCCTGTCTTGACTGTAATGAACATGGGAGTGCAGATATCTCTTCAAGACACTGACTTCAATTCCTTTCAGTCTGTATCCAGAAGACGAAATCCGCCAGACACGAAAACGCAAGTATTGTATGAACTCACTTATACGTGGAATCTAAAACGGTGGAACTCTTAGAAGCAGAGAGAAGAATGGCAGCTGCCAAGAGCTGGCAGGAAGCAGAAATGGGGATGTAATGGTTAAAGGGTACAAAGCTGGGGTTATGCAAGATAAGTAAGTCCTCGAGGTCTCCCACACGGCACAGTGCTTACAGTTAACAACACTGCATTGTATACTTTAAATTGCTAAGATGGTAGATCTTATGTTAAGTGTTCTTACCCAACAAAATATCACAACAACAAAGGACATGGGAGGAAGCTTTGGAAGGTGACAGATATTTTACGGTTTCGATAAAATATTCTTTATAAAAGTGGGCTTTCCTTTTCTTTTATTATCAATAACAATACAAGAGTAAGAATAATATGATTCCTTATGATACTAATCAAATTAAAAAGTCAAAAGCAAATTGTACTTAAACACTCCATATATGTACAAAGACAGATATAGACAAACATAGAGAGAGGACTCTGCACTTTTCACGTACTGCAGCCTTGTTCTTGCCTCATTTCTCTTCGACCCCCTTATATAATGTTCCATATAAAACCAATGCTTCCTCTTCCTGACTGACCTCTCACTCATAAACCAGCTCTCACTCTGTCATGACTCCTTAATCCAATCTTTTTAATTTTTTTGAGGAAGAGAGTAGGAAGAACATTCACTTTCCAGTCACACCAACGTCAACAGTCCTGATGCCATCCCCCGCCGAAAGGAGCCCCAGCCCCAGCCGCTGTCTGCTCTCATCACCTCAAGAGTTTCTGAGCAACACAGATTTAAATATACTCAAGAATTACAGATTAGAGAGCTCACAATCACAGGGAAAGTGCTGTCTATCACTGAAGACACTAAGAAAACACATACAAAAATCTCTACAAGCAATTTAAAATAACACATTTTAAGAAAGTGAAGAAACAGTCTCCCCAGAGAGAAGATCCTTGATTTGTACTGCTCAGGATGGCAGCCACTAGGCCCACGTGGCCACCAAGCATTTGAAATGTGGCTTGTCCAATTTGAGATGTGCTGGAAGTGCAGAATACACACTGCAAGCCAAAGACTCAGCGTAAAATAAGAATGGAAGAAATCTCATCAATGACTTTTTACCTTGACTACATGCTTAAATGATAGTATTTTACACGTATTGGGTTAAATACACTATTTGAATTAGTTTCTTAATTTCACCTGTTTCTTTTGGCTTTTTATTTTTTACCATGGCTAGTAGAAAGTTTAATATGTGGATCACATCATGTTTCCACTGGACAAGGCTCACCTAGCACTGCCATTCACACTCACCTTCAGGACCTCAGCTTTCTCGGGTTAGAGGGCTGATCTCAATTACATGTAGAGATGAATGCAGGTAGAAAAGAAACAGTGGTTTTTAAAGTATCCTCCCAGAATAAAAGTGTAAGTTGTCAGCAACTACCCCAGGCCTACAGAAGCAGCAACTCAGGGGTGGAACCCAGCAATTTGTGCTTTAAGAAGCCCTCAGGGGATTCCGACACACGCTCAAATGTGAGAACCATGGATGTCGTCATCTGTTTTGTGCTGCTGTAACAGAATAGCTGAAACTGGATGATTTATAAAGAACAGAAATGTATTGTCTCACGGTTCTGGAGGCTGGAAGCCCAAGATCAAAGCATTTGGCATTTGGCGAGGGCATTTTTGATACGTCCTCATGTGGCAGAAGGCAGAAGGGCAAGTGAGCCAACAAGGGAATGCTATATGAAGCCTCTTTCTTAAGGGTCTTAATCCATTAACAAGGGAAGGGCCCTCATGGCCTAAACACCTCTTAATGGTCCCACCTTTTAATACATCACATTGGCAACACCTGAATTTTGGAGGGGACACATTCAAACCATAGAGATGGGCATAGAAGAAAATCTACAACAAATGTTCCCAATCATTTGGAATTAGTTTCAAACATGACCATGCTGCGGCCCTACAGCAACCTGGACTTAGGGAAACAGCTCCTCCAATTCTATATGGAGCATGAAGAACCCTGAGAAAGGGCTGCTGCTTTGTGCGTGAGGTCAGACTTCCTCGGTTGTTCAGGGCCAGATGTGCTTCTAGATCCCATAGGCTGAGCACATGTCAGGCACTAACTCGGGCTGTCAGGATGTAAAGAGTCCTACTTTCCAACCCATAGGAAACATGGAATGCAGAAGGAACGAAGAGGAGGCAAGACTGAAGAAAAGAACATTTAAACCAGTTTTCAGTGTTCTAGAAGGCATGTCGTGTAACCACAGGGTGAATGAACAATAAGCACATTCATATTCCTTCATTTCACCGGTGTTAAAGTTGAAAGAGAAAGGAAAAAACAAAGACATTTAATATGAGAATGTAGATAAGCTAAGAAAGAGATAAGTAGGGAGGGAATGCAGAAAAAGAAGGAAGAACAAGGCAGGAAAAGGAGAGTAAAACTTAATTATCAACCCATTTCTGTATGTGTACATACATATTTGCACAGATGCCACTATACCATAATACCCTGTTTTATCAATTCTAATATTAATACGTGTTCACATTTTAATGACTCTGTGAAATTAGAATATATCTTACAATTTCTGGTGTTAGATTTGGTAAAGTTTTGGTATTTGTATTCTGTTCTTAGAATCTCATTTCCAAACACAACAATCTAGCTGAAAAACAAATTTTTTTAAACTTTGGTAACCTAATGCTTAGACCATCATTTATATTAAAGTTACGTAATGGTGAAAATGCCCATAATCAACGAGTGGATAAAGAAACTTTGGGGTGTGTGTGCATGCACACACACATACACACACACACATACACACACACACACACACACGATGGAATACTACTCAGCCATAAAGAGGAATAAACTAATAGCATTCACAGCAACCTGGATGGAATTGGGAACTATTATTCTAAGTGAAGTAACTCAGGAATGGAAAACCAAACGTTGTGTGTTCTCACTCATAAGTAGGAGCTAAGTGATTAGGATTCAAAGGCATAAGAATGACAAAACAGACTTTGGGGACTTGGGGAAAGTGTGGGAAGGGGGTGAGGGATAAAAGACGACAAATTGGGTTCAGTGCATACTGCTCGGGTGATGGGTGCACCAAAATCTCACAAATCACCACTGAAGAACTTACTTGTGTAACCAAATACCACCTGTTCCCTAAAGACCTATGGAAATTTTTTTTAAAAAGTAATAAAAATAAGGTTATTTAATGATTAGAGATCATTTTTAAAAAAGAAAATTATACTCATTCAGATCCATCCAATTGTGTTTTATCTCCCTACATACGGCATGCTAAACAGGAATAATATGAAAAATTCAGCTAACAAGGGGCTTCCAGACCCATATTCCAGCATTCTTATTAATAGCGCTCAAGACAATGTATGATGGGCTTAACAGTCCACACTATACTTCAGCTGAAGTCTACGCCTCCCTGACTCACAGCTATTACGCATTTAATAGGAAACCATCATGATTGAGAACTTCTTCAATGTTGCTAGTGCCAATACTATTATCCTATGGCAGGTGACACATGTCAAGATACCAATTCTTTCCATAATAACATTCAGCAGCTTAATTACATACATAAACTTTATGATACAGAAGGAAACAATGTTCTTGAATTCAATGCAAATTTTCAAATTTCTCAATATAATCGGCTACGTGGAAACGCCACCTGTCATTCACTATTCCTTTTGCTATTTTATATGTCAAGCATCTCTCTCCTCCACTTCTCAATTTTTGAGACTTCTCGATTTTTCTTGGTCTAACTCATAGAATCACATTCTCTTCCTTTGACTCCTCTCACTTTTGTTGCCTTATTTGGACCTTTTCCACTTTTTGCTCTGCTTCCTGTGAAATTCTATGAGAAGCACTAAGTAAAACATTCAAGGACAGACTGATTTATAGTCCCCTAAGATTATAATTTTTTTCTAAATCACTCTAAATTGCATTTTAATATACGTAAATGTGTGTCTTTGTGTGTCTACGTTTTAACTCTGCTGCCCTCCGAACAGATGCTGTGATGGAGCTCCATGCTAATAGCACCGAAATCTTTTCCTTGAGAAGTACAGCTAATCAAAAAGTCATCTATTTTCAAGGGCAGTTGAGATTATTCCTTCCAATATGCATTCCTCCAGCTTTGGCTTCCATGTGGGAAGACATGGTTTTATCTCCCAATAATCAGGGAGCATGACTTTAGTACGTTAGAATTAGACTTTGTCACTGGCCTATTTCAAGGAAAAATACAAAGCTAGGTTCCCTTTGAAGCCAGAGAGCCTAAGGCACAATGGTCTCTCTCTGGATCTTAGCAAAACACACTGGCCAGTACAGTAGTACAATATTGTATCATATCTAGAGGATCTGTTAACACTCTCAATATAGTTTAGCATTAAGATTGCAAATGTTGGCAATGGAATCCTTAAAGGAATTCTAGGTGGAAATGAGAATTTGGAGAATTTATTGAAAGGTGTAACACAACAAGGTTACACCTTTCAATAAATTAAAATTTGTTGTGGTTATAAAGAAAAAAAAATTTTTTTGAGATGGACGTCTTTGTCGCCCAGGCTGGAGTGCAATAGCTCAATCTCGGCTCACTGCAACCTCCGCCACTCAGGTTCAAAGCAATTCTCCTGCCTCAGCCTCCCAAGCAGCTGGGATCACAGGAGCCCATCACTACGCCCAGCTAATTTGTGTATTTTTTAGTAGAGACAGGGGTTTCACCACGTTAGCCAGGCTGGTCTCAAACTCCTGACCTCAGGTGATCTGTCCACCTCAGTTTCCCGAAGTACTGAGACTACAGGCGTGAGCCACTGCACCCAGCGAAGAAAAAAATGTTCACTAAAAGATCTGATCTACTTTTAGGAAATTACCCCTCAATAAAGTAACACTGAACGAATGTGACTATGGACATTCAGCTCATCTACTTCGTTCTCAAGTCTATAATCTCTCCTTGTGGCTAAATCCAGTTAATACTTTTTAGTCTTTAACCGAATTGTGTGCAGAATCTGACACTCATGATCTCTCTACTCCTTCTTGAAACTCACCTCTCCCATAGCTTCTCTAACCATCGCATGAGTCTCCTGAGTTTTTCCACTTGTCAAGCCATTGCCTGGGGACACTCTTACAGTGCACACCCCTGGTTAGAGGCCACTCCCTCGTTCTCTGAAGGATCTCCTCTTCTACACTAACTGCTTCACCCATCACCTGTATGCCATACCCCTTTCTTGGATGTCTTAAAGGCATCTCAAACTCTCCATATTTGCAACCATAAACTTGGCGTCTTCTCCATGAAGGCTGCTCTTCCTTCTTGATTCCTTATCATGGTAGAAAACAACACCTTACATGTGCCAGTCAACCAAGCCAAACCCAGGGGAGGTCTAGTGACGAGGAGGTCTTTCCTCCCCAAATCCTTCCTATGTCATCAGCTGCAAGTTTCTGCTTCTACTTCCTTATTATTTCTAAAGTCACTCCCTTCTCTCCATCTCACTGCCACGTGATCCACTTCCTCACACTGCAGCTACAGAGTATGTTTCTTGAATTCAAACTTGGCCATCTCTCTCTCTTCCTTAAAACATTGCTGTGATTCTCTGCCACCTTCAGGAGAACACCCAACCCCCACGGCACAGCCCTGAGGCTCACTGAGGAAGGCCCCTGCACCCCTCTCCAACCCCCTCACATCACAGGCTCTCCACACTTACTGCAAGCGTTCCCAAAATGCACTCTGTGTTCTCTGGCCTCCCTGCCAGACACAAGCATACAGACACTTCCCCTGTTGGCAATTCTCACAAATACTCAGGCAATCCCTCTTTACCTGGCTTGGGGAAGACCTCTAGATAACTAACTCTCATCCAGGCACTTTTCCTATGTGCTACCTCAAGACTATGTCCATACCATCCCATAGTACTGGACTGGGTTTTTCTTTTAATGTACACCTATGTATCAGCCAGCCTTTCACCCTAGATGGTGAATTCTTTGAGAGTATCTTATTGATCTCCCCTTGTCAGTACTGATTACAGTAACTGGAACAGAGCAAATGTCAAATAATTGACAAATAAATGAAGGAATGCGTGAATCAATGAATAAGTTATCCACATCAGTCTCAAAGGAGCAATTTCACATGCTAACAACTGCCTACGAGAAGGATAAAGAAAAGGAAGCTAGAACTATGACATAATTACCTCACTGTATCAATAAATTGCTTTTATTAACAGGTTCAATGACAAGTAAAGGCAAATGAATGTGTCCTAGTATCATAAAACATGCTGTATATTAAGCCTCGGGGCTTTGAAATTTGGGTATCTATGACTTTGGGCTATCTGCAGCAACAAAGAAATGTGTATGTATCCCTGAGTCAAACTGTAGGAAAAGTAAATGTAGAGGGAAGTTTAATGTTTTACATGTGTCATTCATAGAACGGCAGCACCTGTATGACCCATGGCCCCTGCTCAGGTTGCAGTCCCTGAGTCTGACCTGGATGGGGTGGCTGGCAGTGACCACGGCCCTCACATGCCTGCGAATTCCAGATTCCTTCTCTGCTTCAGAAATACAAAGTCAGCAAGAGAAGTGACCTGGAGTGACCAGATCGCAAACAGAAAGGAGTGAATTACATGGGGTCCTACCAGTTTAGAAGAGTTTTAGGAAGGATACCTCAGGAAGTATCAGCCTCAGGAAAGTGTCCCAGGGTGTCTCCTCCCAACCTCACTACGTGATTCTTCTCTGTCCATATTCTTTTCTTGGGTGCCTCATTTGTTTTGTTATTCCGCTCTTTTTTTGACGCTAAAGATCCCTAAATCTGCACGTCAGGCCTCAGCTGCTGAAGTTCTTGTTATGTGTTTCCAACTGTCTGAGAGAGACAAAACTCCTCCAACTGGGGATACAGAACATAACAGGAAAAGGCAGAAACCTCTCTAACACTGCTGGGGACTTCCTAACAAGGCCTCAGGTAGAAAGAAGGTCTCAAAGGAGGTGCAAAGTTGAAAAGGGCGCACCGAAAGGGGGCAGCAGTTAAGTACCCAGCACTGACATCACACATGACTGGCTGGACCTCCAAATCCACCCTTACTGCCTGTTTTCTGCAGGCAAAGGTTTCTTAATTTCCCTAGGCCTCAATCACCTCATCTGAAACCTGGGAATGATAATGGAAGTCACCATATCATGGGATCGATTGTCCTATTCACAGACTATTTTCAATATGCCTACAAAATCTCTAGTGTTTCCTAAATCTTAACTTACAAAAAAAAGAAAAAAACTTGACTACTCTCTAAACTTTGTCCCTAAATCCCTCCTTTCCTTTCCCATTCAACTTCTAGAAAGATGGTCTATATATGGTCCATGTTTATGCTTGGTCCCTCTACGTTCAGCTCAATATTCTATGGAAACATCTCTTTTGGGTTAACAATAGCCTAACTGCTGATTACAGCTCTTGTTCATGCATCTTGTTTGCAGCGATGAGGCAAATCAGAAAAGAAAAGAAGGCTTTCACCATGGTAGGAGCCTAAAAGCAAACTGCTTGGACGGGCTAAGGTGTTTACTTACCTGGAGAAACCAGAAACAGCGCAGTGGAAGGGATGGAGGAGGAATGGTATTGGAGAAAGGAAGCCAAAGGTCGCAAGAGAGGAGGATACTAAAACCAGAATCAAGCAGTGAGCATGCCTGGCCAGGGAAAACATTAGGTATCAAAGGACAAGAACAAGTCAAGATCCAGAATTTAAGCCAGATGAAAGCCAGAAGTTCAGAGTCGAGGAACTCCAATCACCTGAGCCCATTTTTAAAAGGTGCTGTAGGTATTTGATGCTTGGGTGGGCAGCACTTGTCCTACTGAGATTCTCCATAGCATTTCTCAGTATTAACCCCCTCCTCCTCCACATCTTGGCAACACTCCCTCCCTGTTCTTCTCAAGACCCTTGGTCCTTAGTTCCTAAGGAGGCATCATCTCCCCCATCTCCACTGCAGTGTTGCACTCAGCAGGGACTATCTTCTTGTCTTCCTACTCAGCGTAAGCTATAGTACCAGGAATTGCTAGCTCATCTGATCACTGAATCTTTTTTTTCTTCTTCTTATTGGGCCTGAAGCTAGAATGCACTTCCCAACTTCCCCTGCAGTTAGGGTAGTCATGTGACCAGTTGTAGCCAACAGAAAGTAAGTGTAAGCGGAGCTCACTGTTTCCACCACTGGACCTCAAAAGATCCCTGTTGAGAACCTTCACACTATTCTCACCGAGGGCAACTGTGGAAGGAAGGCAGTGCAGACGGAAGCATTTCTTTCAACCTGGTTCCCTGAAAGACTACACAGAGAAAAGCCTTCACTGCAAATCAGAAAGACATACGTTGGATTTTATGTGAGTATGAAATAAATTTCTACTGTGTTAAGTCACTGACATCTTGAGGTTTACCTGATGTAGCAGCCATCGTCTTCACTGTTAAGTCGCAAATCTAGACATCGTGAGTCCAAAACTCTAGGCTTAACATTAGACCCAATTTTCTAACTTCCTTCCTCTCCTTCACTGGACTAACTTCTAATATTTTGCAGAAATTATTCCCTACACCTCTTGGACTTGGGTTTCTTCCATATGTGTTTCCGGAGCACCTTATTTATTACCATTTTAATTGTCTAGTCATCTGCCTCTCCAGCTCTATGGTGAACTTTTTGAGGGTAAAGACTCTGTGTCCAGTTGGCACTCAGGAAGGGTTTGTGTCCTTCATTTTTAAATTAAAAGCAATGTGTATTTAGTGGTACTAAAAAAAACAAGAACACATCACCAGTGATAAGTGGTGTTGGTAGCATATACCCCTATTTGATGTGATGAGAAGAGCGCTTTGTCTCCACAGTTGTTTTTCTCAAACCCATATCCCAAGTCTAACCATGTGAAGCATAGTCTCCTATAAGAACAAACAGATGAATGACTAAATGTAGGAATTAGGATTTGTCATATAAAAATAGGAAGGGTCAAAGGTGACATGATCAGAGTTCATAAAATACTGAGGGCTATGGGGAGGAGGGGCTGAGTGGGGAAATTTTTAAATTAATCCCTAGCAAAACAGAAAGTAAGAGAAATGATTACGTGTTGGAAGAAGGATTTTTTTAATATTTAAGGACAAACTAAAGAAAGCTTTACTGAGAAGAAATAATGGGAAATATTTAAAAGCTACCAAAGAAAACTCGGTTTGCTGAGAGTATTTCCCAAGCCTTTTGAGGCTGATCATGAAAGAACAATATAGCTCTCCAGATGTATCCACGCCTTAGAGAGATCCCTGAAAGACAGGAGATATTTAAAGCCCCTTTTGTAATATCAAAATCATGGTTTAAATACATTAGAGTGATGCTGCCTCATGCTCCACCAGCTAACATCCCAGTGACAATTCACTCAGGCACTCCTACCCACCGTGCAGTAGCATTTAGGGCACCTATGAAGAGCCCAAGGCCTGGAGTGGGTGACCAAAAGTGGAGCTAGAAAACAATCCAGAATTTTCCAGGGCATTCCTTCTGGGTCCTTCACCCCTACATATGCACAATTTTCCAGTACACACCAAGGCAAAAGTATTACGAAGCCTACGTGTGACCTATAGAAATAACCAGCATCCCCACTTTACTTCCAGACTTTCTCTTCTCCATACCTGGGGAAATTCACATAAAGAAATAACTAGACTAAGCAAAAGTTTTGCTCCTTCAGTGATTTCTATTAACTCTCTAAAAACTAACTTTTGAAATACAGACCATAAATGAGTGTTGGGTTCTGTCCATCCTTGACCTTTCAATCACTTTCACTAGTTCAAGCCATTTAACTTTCATCTGGAAAGGTATGACTGATCTAAAGAGAGCTAAAACAGAAACAGGCATTTTCCTTTCTCAGAAACAATGTTTAACTCAGAACTCACTCCGAAAGATTCAAAGTAGCACACTCACCTGCAGCTGGGATATAGTTAAAGGGTATCGGAATAATATCCAGGTGACACCTTCACTGCAAGGTGGGATGGTGAGAGAGCCTTCATACACCCAGTAATCCCGCAGCAGAGGGTCTACACGGCCACATAGACACGTCATGAAAAGGCAAGTATATCAGTAACAATACTGATGACTCCAACAACAATTTTCAAAATTACAAACTGTCGAAATGACACTTCAGAGATGGAAGTCACTTTCAAATTAGAGCCCCACAATATTAAACTACTCATTATGGAGAAAATAATGAATAAAAAACGTGATGAATTCTCTGTTATTTACAGTGATTTCTATCAATGGATTACTGTATATACCTGTCAAGTTTAAGCACTTTAGAAGCGTACATGTATTTTGGGTTTTTTCACTTTATTAAAGGATTTACCTGATTGATTCATATCTAATATTTACTGAATATTTACGATATGCCAGCAATTTACATTAATTTATTTAACCTTCACAACAAACCAGTGCGATAGGTAGTATTATTAATGTTATTTTTCAGATGGAGAATACTGACATCAGTAGTTTGCCTAAGGTCGCTCAGCTAATAATCATCGGCAGTGAGGATTCGAACTTGGGCAGTCTGGTTTCATAGCCCGTATTTTTTTTTAAGAGACAGGGTCTGGCTCTGTCACCCAGGCTGCTGGAGTGCAGTGGTGTGATCATGAACCACTGCATCCTCAAACTGCTGGGCTCAAGCAATCATCTCACCTCAGCCTCCCCAGCAGCTGGGACTATGGGTGCACACCACCACAGCCGGCATTTTTTTTCCTTTCTTTAGAGCGTAGTCTGGCTATGTTGCCCAGGCTATCCTCAAACTCTTGGCCTCAAGCAATCCTCCCACATTGGTCTCCAAAAGTGTTGGGATTACATAGGTGTGGGCCACCACGTCTGTCTGAAAGCCTGTATTTTTAACCATTCAGTTCTACCTGCCTCTATACTACTTCTTCAACAGCAAAATATCAAAATCATATTACACTAGAACAAAAGGAATCATTCTTATGAAATCCTTTAGCTCTGCATTAGAGGGATTTGTGATTAAATATGATTAATAAATGTTTAACATATCATAGAAATTGGTTTGTTGTAGAGCACTTAAATGTAGAAAACAGGAGATACGATGCATCAACCTATTTGGTTTTGTTTGAAACACTACAAGACAACACATAATTTGGGCAGAGAAATGTGAAGACCAAAATTTTATATACAACAACCTTGAAATCATATTCTGAGTATTTTATGTATAATTGTTACCTGCACACAAATACAATTAGAATAATATATAATAATAGTGTTACTGCAGAGAAGTAACCTTGTAAAATTAGATACGAAGTTCATTTTACTGTAAAGATTAAGAACTTTACTGATCAATCTTAGAAGTACATCAAGGTTTTTTGTTTGTTTGAGACAGAGTTTCACCTTGTCACCCAGGCTGGAGTGCAGTCGCATGATCTCAGCTCACTGCAACCTCCATCTCCTGGGTTCAAGCAGTTCTCTTGCTTCAGCCTCCTGAGTAGCTGTGATTACAAAGGTGAGCCACCACACCAAGCCAGTTATTTTATTATACTGGTGCTTTACAAAGAGGTAGCAATTTTTACAAATGACAATCCTAAGAAAGTTCTTGATTGATCAATGGAACTAGTGGCAAAGTGTCTCTTTATTACTTCAAAAGATTTACTTCCACATTTAAGAGTAATCTGGAAATGGTATCTGCTACAGAGAATATAAATTGCAAATAAATTTTATTAACTTAACAATATATAGTTTTATATAGTCTGCAGAAAACAATGTGACTATAGCCACTGTTAAAATTCATTTTAATGAATCAGATAAATACTCACCTGGTAATAAAGTGTTAGGATTGAAGCAAGGTATTGTTTTGGACTTTCCCTGAAAAAGAAAAAAAAATATTTACCCAATGTTAATGTAATATTTCTAGATTTTAGAATTAAAAATGTATTAGAAAAATGTAGAATGAAGTCTTTTATGAATGGCCTCATCAGGTCCCACAGATTTGTAGGTGTCTCCTTCTACCTTCTCATCGGAGTAACATCGTCTGGTTCCTGCTCTGATTCTATGGCTATTTTCTTTGCTACCATAGTTCAATTCTCCCTGTAAGTCCTGGTGAGGAACCTACAATCAGTGCCCATCTGCCCCCACATCAGTTACTTTTTCTGCTCTAAGCACAATTCATACCAGAAATTTGGGCTAAATTCTTACTGTAAAATGCCTGAACCCTGGGTGTGGGAATTTTCAAAATGCCTTTCCTCCTGCTTAATTCCACTGCAGCTCCTAACCTTTTTGGTATTACAACCTGGCTTCCAGCTTCCTGTTTTGTCCTATTTGGATTTGGTACTTCAGCTCTGGGATCTATGCTAGATGCTCTCCTCACCTGGAAAGGGAGATCTGAAATAGATGGAAATATTCTGTTCCAGTCAATGTTTATCAAAGCTAGATTTAAATTTCAAGGGAATCATTTGTACGCTTATTCAACAATTCACATTTAAGATCATCATTTTAAATCATGTCATTTAAACTGCCTAGACTTTAGGGGCAAATGGTCCTGTCAAGTGAATCAGATTTTTCTTAAAAGATTAGTGTATTGATCAGTCATAAAAGAATTGTGAAGTGACAGGAAAAAAAAGATTACGGTATTAATACAGATGCAACAGGGAAAGTTATTGCATAACCTCCAAGTCCCTTCCTGATTTCCTGGGACTATTTTACACATTAAAGAATCTAGCTTCCTTGCCTCCCCGATCCTCCTGAGTTCCGTAGTGATTGGTGTCCTATTAGATGATATAGTAAGTCTTCTCATCCCATTGCAATTATACAAATACAAGTCAAAATGTGCCCTCAACCGTATTCTTATCAGCTTCTTTTGTCTGGACTGGGCTTCCCTTGGAAGCTGGGTTCATTACAAACCTACTCAGGAGATCTTCGGTGAAGGTTCTGCCTGGTTCAGGACACCCTGGGCTGTGCCAGTGTAAAGCTAATCAAACTTGATTCCCAAATTGTTCTTTCTTAGAACTGGATTTGGGTCTCTGGATCTCCTGCAATCAAACAAGTTCAACTCCTGCTCTGTATCTCCAGCAGCCCTACAAGACTAGACTACTCCCCTCCCCAAGATCACTCACATTCAACTGACACTAAGCATGAGCCAAAAAGGAACTGCTTATAAGAGAGATTGGCACTGGCTTCCTAGCAATGCTGGGCCGTTTCATTGCAGGGGCATGTTGATCACCTTCTCCTGTGTATTATCTTACCACAAATGTGCACTTGTTTTCTTTTTAAAATTTATTTAACACAAATGCTTTGAAATATGATTCCACAAATTTGTATTTGTTTCATTCATACAACTTTCCGATAGCATGCAGGTAGGAAACGGTTAACCCAGCAGGCCTGAGTTGCTCAAACCCTGCACATCCCAGATCAAGGCCTGTCTTCAGGACTAACTCTTGGCTCCTGGAATATACCTCTGAGTTCGGAATATTCTACCTGATAAAAGTGTTTCTGTGTGCCTGTAACCTTGGGTCATGCTGTATTTATGATGAACTCCTGTTGTTACATGCCTGAGGCCTCGAGACATACTGTACCAATTGGAACAGAGAAGCTGATGCTGACAATGTGACTTACGGTGAAGAGGGCAGGGAGAGGGCTTCTGCTAGACGTTGAGTAGCTGAGGTCAGTTATGTTACAGGCATTTTGTGCTTACATGACTGACCCCTAATAAATCTCTGGACACCAAGGCTAGAGTGAGCTTCCATAGTTGGCAACACTTCACACATGTTGTGACCCATCATTGCTAGGGGAATCAGGGGTATCCTCATGTGATTCCCCAGGGAGGGGACACCTGGAAGCTTGTGCCTGGTTTCCCCCAGACTTCATTCCATGCGTCTTTTCCCTGCTTTTTGATCTGTTTCTTTTCACTGTGATAAACCATAACCCCAAAGACAGCAGCTTTTCTGAGGTCTGTGGGTCCTTCTAACACAGCATCGAGCCCACAGGTAGTCACAGGGACCTCCTACATGAGCAGCATTTTTGTCTTATTTTAAATAGTGAGTTACCTTATACTGAATATCCTGGAGGATTTCAGTCACAGCCTTCAAGCCAACATGCTCCTTTCCTATCTGAAAAATATAAAGCATAAACCACAACCGCAGCATTTTAAAGTGTTTAGCTTAAACTCAAAAAAACGAACAGAACTTGGCTCCAGTCTATCTGAATGTCCTGAGGACTTAATGGCCTTTTATTAATAACTAGGTCAATATCTACTAAAGGTAGTTAGCGTTGTAATGGAAGCTAGTATAATAAAGTATTAGATGTGTAAATGTCCAGAAACTCATTCTAAATTCTTCTTACTATGTACAGGAATCACTCACTTTGCTATATATATCAAATTATAAAATACTGTTATATAAAAATACCAAGGATATTTTTGAATTAAAACTACACAGTACATGTTCAAACCCTTCCATGTTTAACTTTGGCATGTATAGATCACTGCTATAAAGATTTTAACAATACTGAAAAATTATATTAACTTAGAAAAGCAGATAGGTGATTTTGTTGTTAAATTCACCAAAATCAAGACCTTTCTTGATTACTACTGGACATAGTAATATAATTACCTTTCTAGTCTTAAATAAACAAGAATATGCTTTTCATAGCCTTCTTTTTAAAAACATATCACTATATATTATTAGTGTATGAAATGTTCCCAAAAATTGAAACAAAAAAATTCTAATATTTAATATTCTTGACTTCGCCTTTAAACATTTTAAGTGAAATCTGACCAATTTCCAATGGTCCATGCTAACGGAGGAGAGTAATGGAGATCATTTAGAAACTCAAATAAGCAATCACTGCTTTTTTCAGCTTTTCTCCTTTCACACAGATATTTGGAGAACGACCTAAGAGAAGCCAGAGTAGCTGTCAATACGTTCCCATTCTCTGTTTCTCTTGATGTTAACCAAATGCAAAACATGCCAGCTGAAAGAGCATCCAAAGGGACAGGAGAGAGACGAGAAATGCTCTACCTACAATAGCCCATCAGCTCTAAATAATCAAGACATGAACTATTTTCCGAGCATCGACAATTATTCCTGAGTTAGGCTCTAAAAACAGAAAACAAATTTTCTAAAGTTAAAAAAAATTAAAAACCTAATGCATATGTACCTGTGGGTGCAGCAGCCTGGAATTTTGGGCAGAAGTCATTACCCATTCTTCAGGAAAAATGGACCTCTCCTTGTCTTACTGGTTTAACCATCCTATAGCACTGGGAAGCCTACGTCCGCACTTGGGGTCTGTTTTCATCTCAGGCATCTCCTGTCAGGCTGTAAACTCTTTGAAGCATCCACATGTGAACACTAAGGCCACTCAATGTGGCAGCTCAGGAGCAGGCTCACTTTGCAAATGGACTGCCTGGATTCCAATCTTGACTTTGCCATCTCTTAGCTGTGTGGCCCTAAGCAAGTGTATTTAACCTTTACATCCTTCCACTTCCCCATAGGGAGGAATAAAATCCTTATGGGGAGGATAAAAATGATAGGGTTGAAGATAATATTAAATCAAAGACTGTAGGGCTTGGGTCATCATAATTCACTTAATATCCATTATTAATCTTAATCTGGACGCCCTACAGCATCAAATATAATTTTTCCATATAACAGCACCTCACGACTAGTACTAGCTCCTTCTAACTATAAAGACTCTATTTTATGGGCAAAACTTTATATCCTGACAACTCTATAACCTCTGTTCTTACTCCAACTCTTTCCTTTCTTGTCAAATTTTTGTATGAAGAAATTATAACCAGCAAAAAGCAAGTACTGATGATAGTCTCCACACCCCAACTGCTAAAATTGTGCAAGCAGCAGTTCAGATAGCACAACCTGATACCAAGAACCCACCAGAAACCTTGAGAAGAACTCATTTCTCACCTCTCACCTTTGCCATCCTTCACCACCGCCAGAAATGCAAACCACTTTGGTCTGTTCTCCTCGCCTGGCATCTCAGCCCTGGACCTCCCATTTTTTTCACTTCTAACTCAATCTCTCCTTATCTTCCACTGCACTTTCTGGAACAGGAACAACTCTGCACTTCTGCCAACCTCTCCCACCACCTCCCAATCTACCTGAACCCCTCAGGTCCGCCCAAGGCCACAGCTCTTTTGCAGGCCTTTCGAGTGGACGTCATGCAGTCCCCCAGGAAGACAGACTGAAAGCCATAGTCAGTGCGTTCCTGATCTCTTCAGTGTGAATCTGACCCATGTGCTCGAGCCATCCTCCAGAGGGGACCATCCTCTGAGGCTACCATGCCCTCCTGCTCCCTTACTGACCCGCTAGACCATCCCTCCCAAGCATCACCTCCTGCTGCCACCCTGGACAACTCCAGCATCCAGGGGGTGACTCATCTCTTCCCTGGCTTAAGTCCTCTCACCCCTCAGTCCGTGGCCTTCTGCCCCATTCGCCTCAGCAAACCAACCCTGAGGGGACTCCTGGTATGTGCTCTCATTCTGAAAACTTCAACTCTGAAAGACAGGCCTCTCTGACCAGATGCCCCAGGCCAGCAGCTCTCCCGCTCTTTCCTCTCTCCCCTTCTTTGATCATGAGGAGCCAAGGCTTGCATGTCCTTCTTGTGGCTTCTTTTCCTTCCCCCTCCTGCCTAGATGTGGGACTGGCTAGACAGAGTGAGATCTCTCCAACCACTCTCCATTCTTTAATCCTTTTATTTCCTACATCATCTGCTCTGTGATGGATCAACACAACAACTTACCAGAACTCTCTACTCCTTTACCCGGATAAAGAACAACCCACCATACCCTGTCCTGTATGATCTGGGGTGTCCAATCCCAAGGCGGGGGGGGTTCCCTCAGTGACTGCCACGTCTATTATCATCCCCTTCTGAGCTATTTCAAGACTCAATCCCACACTCAGGCTTTCTTTGCTCTATAAACAATTCTGCTTTCTGTGTCTCAGAGATAATAAAGGTCGTCAGCATGAACCTTCTTAACACCCTGCCTTTCTCCACCTATGAATCGGCCCCATGGGTGCCCACCCTTTCCTCTCGGCCATCTGTTTTGGAGAAGGGGTAGGATTCCTCTTATCGGAGATGAGTCCATCCACGTAAGCTCTCCAACTCGTGCCCTCCTGCCTCCTCCAGGACTTTTCCACCTCAGTGACACCCTCTCTTACCAGTATTTTTAATCTCTGTCTGCAATAGCTCTTATTGCTCAGGGAGGACAAAATAAAAAACCACAGGCAGATCTCAGATCTCAAAGATTCACTGGACATCATCACCAGTTATTGCCCCATCTGTCCTTCCTTCCTTCAGCCAAGCTTCTTGGAAGGAAAATCTACTCAATGTCTCCGACTTCCTCCCTCCCATTTCTCTCCTCCAGCCCAAGGACCAGACCCCCCTTCCCGCATGGATTTCAGCCCATCCTCCCTCCCTCCCTCCCTCCCTCCCTCCCTCCACTCCTTCCTTCCTTCATAAAATTTTGCTCTCAGTTCTGTGATTTTACTCTCTCCTGAGAATTTGCATACGGATAACCTGAATTTTTCCCCACAGAAACTTATTAGAAAAAGTGTACTTGCTAACCAGGCTTTTCCTTGCCTGCAATAATGCAGCTTGTTCTTGGAAATACTCGCGTTAGTTCTAAGGGGCTGGGTTTTCAGTCTGGGGCTCTACAAACCCAGGTCACTGGTTACATGCTAAGAATCAGGAAGTGAAAATACTAAGTTATCACACCTAATTCCGCCCACAAATATTTATTAACAATTCCAAAGATGAAAATGACATGTTCCTTTCCCCTCTATACATGACTATGTGGTTTGTATTCTTATTTTTACTTTATCTTACTATTTTTTATTTTTGCTTTTAATAATGAGATAGCACCTTGTCTCAATTCCTCAGATTTGGATGCTTTATTAACTTTTCTGGGTTATAAGAGTAGTCTTTCATAATTGTTACTTCAATTCACTAAAAATTATCAAAATATATTTGTATAATAAAAAGTTTTTCATTAATATTTTGTGATTTTTTTCTTTCTTTCTGTGATTTATATAATCCAGTTACAAAATACAAGGAATATAGGTCCCTGCCTATGACAAAGCCATGAAATAAACAGTAAGAAGAAGGCTCACTGAAAAACGTAAGGATTCCTTTTAAATTCTGTGGCATGTGTCATATTTGCAAGATGCTTATTTAAAGATATTAAGAGTCTAAATTGGATGGCTACTTGCAAACATCAATAAAGAAATATCTAGAAGATATGTCTTAAAAATTATTGCAATTAATTTTTGATATATATGCCATAAAAAAACAAGTTTAAAGGGGCCCATTATGGAACTCTCTTTGGAAAATTAAGTTTCTGAAGAACCCTGTGCTAACATGCTCTATTCCCAGGTTACTGAAGAGGCAGCCCAGAGCCATGCAGAGCTGGAACTCTGCTTTCTGGTCCTGATGGCAACTTTAGAGCTAAAATTTTCAGGTACTCTTTCACCTCTAAATCTTTTATGATGCCAAATACATAATAAAACAAAATTTAGAAGATTTGCCTTAAAAACTGGATTAAGTTTTTACCTCTGAAAGCACGTGGCCTGCTTTCATATGTTTGGGTAAATTTATATACTATCCTTTGCCTACCACAGAGCTCAAATCTAAATGCTATATTGACTATATCTGCTAAGGTCTTTGCCAGTCTGATTTTTATCAGTGTTTTCCTTCAAGGCATTTCAAGTAATCTCAGAGTAAAACTGTCAATAAAGAAGGGGTGAAGTAATCTTCTATTATTGATTTTTCATAGATCTTTCTGTAAACCAGGGTCTAAAAACATTTTCTGAAACTCTTTTTCATAAATAAAATAAACTCTACCTTCAGGAGACATTTCCTAAATCATTTCCTCAAAGACCTTGAATGCCACTCTGAAGAAAATTTATAATAAATAAAGGAACTATTTTCTACCAATGAACATGGCTGAACTTTCATGAACCACAAGGATCCAGTTATCTATTTTTATCAAGTGTTCTCTGTATGTGTGCAATCTCATCTGTGAGCAATAAAATTGAGAATAAAAAATATTTTACAAAATGATTTAGAAATTAGCAACTCTAAACAATATGATAATCACAGCAGACGGTTTACCTGAACAAACAGAGCAATGATGGCAATTCCGTGCGGCTTCCCCACAGCCTCATCAATGCTGCCAAACAGAGTGGAGTTCCAGTGGATCAGATGGAGCTAGGTGAGTGGCAACAGACAGACCACATCATTTAATGAGCAAAGATATAGCCATTTCTTCACTATTTCTATATGGTGTTTCACACAACAAGAGGATCACAAGTAGACACAAATAAACTAGTGGCTTAATACGAGTTATCTGTATAAAGTCTTTCCTTCTTATTTCTGAACAGTAGCAGTGTTTAGTGGATCACTGCCCCTTAAGTCCAGTTTTAGTCCTGATGTGGAGGAAGACAACTAGAGGGACTCGCAGACTTCATATGGATTCTGTTATCTTTCCTTGGATGTCATCCTTCTGGATCTCAATAAAGCAAAATGTCAGGTCTGGGAACAAATATTAGAACTCATTCAAAGGATGAATACTTGCATAGCCAAATACTGCATCACCCAGTATTTCCATCAGGAAGTGTACAAAGTCAGTCTCTAGTTCTAGTAAATTACTTCAACTTTCTAAGAATATCCAGAGATAGCAACCTGAAAAAAAAAATGCTGCATTTTTATAGCCCTGGTAAAATAATGAATGCTGATGTAAATCTCTTAAAGAAGGTTATTTCTTGCACTGGAGATAAAATTTTATCTGTGAAGAAACAACGAACAATGCTCAGAGGCCTCCCTCACTCCTAGCCTCATAAAGCTTTGCAGCTTTCAAGTTTATCTAGAATATGCACTGCTCCTACAGCACTGATAAAACACTTGCAAGAAGCCAAATTCAATTCCTGATTAAAAATAAAATGTCCACTGAGGTTCTTAGTATAATAGTAGGTAGGTAAACCTTCTGCCTAGAATACAATCTTCATCACTACAGCTTTTCATCAAGTTACAATTACTTACCTAACCTTACAACATTGCCTCATTTTAAAATTAGTTCTAACACCAAAAGACGTAGCTAAAATTCAACCACTATCTATTTTAGCATCTATATTAAAATATTCAGAAAAATTATCATAAGGATTGCCACAAATTTGATTTTTCCGCTGCTGAATTTATCCAAGTAGAAGCTGACATTTTAAAACTGACCACTAGAGGGAGGTAAGAAATTATCTACCAATAACAGAACTGGTAACCTAGGAAAAGACAGTACTCATGGCCCACCCAGCCAGGACAGGCTGTGAAAAACTCACAGAGACTGTGAGCATCCAGTAAATGCAACTTAAAGGCACTGCTTTTAAGAAAACTATGTTCTATAATCTCTCAATAATAAAAGACAATTTTAATCTTTCCTTCTCTGGCTGCAACAACAGCATAGGAGTCCTGGTAGTAGAGGTAAGAAATGATTGTCTTAATTAAACCAACAAAGAAGGTCTAGGCCCAAGGTTGAAATAAATTTTTATTCCACAAATTACAAAATTCCCACTGACATTTTTCTTCCTTCTCACAGCAATATTTTGGGGCTTTAAAAATAATAATAATAATAAACCACAAAAGCATGGGTTTTTCTTTTTCCCCACTCCTCACAATTCAGCAACACCATCACTCACACCTGCTCTTGAAAAACTGCTGCACAATTTTTGTGTGTTTAAAAAGCTGAGGGTCCCCACTTCTTAAGTGCGTACTGTGGGTGTCAACTTTGTTTCAAAGAGTAAAATATGGAAAGGGAATAAAAATAGTGACTTTACAGTGGATAAAACTAACAAACACTATCTGATCAAGGTCAACATCAATAGTGATTAGTCATGTTGATAGGGTGCACGTAACCTTACACGTGATGAAAATGGCACTTTACTGCTGCATTTTCTCCCAATGACCCATAACCCAATCTAGCCACAAGAAAAACATCAGACAAATCTCAGTGAGAGGCACTCCACAAAATACCTAACCAGTAAGTACTCCTCAAAACTATCAAGGTCATCAGAAACAAGGAAAGCCTGAGAAAAATGTCACAGCCAAAAGAAGCCTAAGGAGACATGAGAACTAAATGTAATATGGTATTATAGGTGAGATCCCAGAACAGAAGAAGGGCATTAAGTAAACACTAAGGAAATCTAAATAAAATGTGGATTAGTAACATATCAGTATTGGTCCATTAATTGTAACAAATGTAACCATGCTAATGTAAAATGTTACTAATAAAAGAAACCGGGTTTGGTGTATATGGGAATTTTCTGTATTGTCTTTATAATTTTTCTGTAAATGTTAAACTGCTCTAAAAATTCTTTTTAATAAAAAAAGATAAGACAAATTAAGAGAAATGGTGGCACTTCAGTCAACCCAAGCTAACAAGGATAACAGAAGGTCACTAAGACCCCCACATGTCTAGCAAAATAACACGAAATGAAAACAGCAACAGCAGCTCTCCCTCGCATCCTTAACTCCACCTTCTGGGTCTTCAGTAATCATCCAAGTCTTGGTGGTTCCGGAGCCCGAGAGATTCTTCCCTCACAATAACAAGGGATCCAAGCTTTAAAAAACAAAGCTCTGTCTTGCTTCTGATAAATGTTCTTCTCTTGAAGGTCCTTTCTCTCATTTTCAGACCAAACAAATCATGACAGACACCCTTTCCACACCAGTAGAAGTTGGCTAATTCAAGTACCAGGCAAATGTCCAACCCATTCTGGAACGCAGCCAACCTTCGGCTGTAACCTAGCAGTGGTAACCTAGATGCGTGGCCCACAGGCACAGCACTCTGCACCTGCGCTGCCTCTCAAGTTAGCTCACTCTGCTCCCCACGTGCCTTTCCTCTCCATCTGTATGAGTCTGCCAGGGCTGTCATCACAAAGTGGCACTGACTGGGTGGCTTAAACAACAGACATTTATCTTCTCACGTTTCTGGAGGGTGGAAGTCTGCGATCGAGGTGTGAGCAGTGCTGGTTCCTTTGGAGCTGTGTCTCCTTGGATTGTAGATGGCCATCTTATCCCTTTGTCTTCACATGGTCTTGCCTCTCTATACGTCTGTGTCCAAATTTCCTCTTCTCGTAAGGACACCAGTCATAGTGGATTAGGGCCTGCCTAATGACCTCCTACAACCTAATTAGCTCTGTAATGACCCTACGTCCAAATACAGTCACGGCCTGACGTGCTGGGAACTGGCACTTCAACAGGAATTTGGCAGAGACACAAAGCTGCCCATGACACCACCTAACTCACCCTTTCCTTTCTGCTCACCATAAGAAAGTCTTCAAATCTAAAAAGCTTCAGTTATTCACACTGACATCTGTTCTGCCACTGCCCCTTCTTTATTCCTATAATTGTATCATACTATGCCTTGTATTAATTAATTAGTGCTGGTTCCGTTCTGCAAAGCAAAGCCATAGAGGCAGAAAAATTATAAGTGCATTTGAAGGACTAACAGTACCTTGGTGGGTAGCTAGAGGGTACATAAGTCTGGCAATGACAAGAGGTGAGGCTAGAGAGGTAGACGGGTCAGACTGCACAGAGTTTTAAGTGTTACCATAGCTGTATTCTGGAAAATACTAAAGCAATATATTATTGCAGTGAATATTATTATTATGTTTGCAGTCTGGAATCAAATCCCCCATAATAATCTCCTTCTTTCAAAGGTCTTTTTGATAGTACAGAAGCTGAACTGGAAGTAGCAGACATTGAAAGTTGGAATATAAGCTAGGAAGCCAAAAGTCCCAGCTAAAAACTTATGACAGACATGCCGGACAGTAAATCTTAAGTGTCACCTTGGCTAGGCTACCAGTACTCAACTGTTTGATCAAACACCAGTCTAGACGTTGCAGTGAAGGTGCTTTTTACATGTTATTAACATTTAAATAAACAGACTTTGAGTAAAGCTGAATGCCCTCCACCACATGAGTAGGTATCATATAATCAGTTAAAGGGCTTAAGATCACAGACTGAGGTCCCCCAAAGGAGAAGAAATTCTGCCTCCAGAGCTCTGGATAAAAGTTGGCCTGAGTTTCCAGCCTTCAAACTCCAGCTGTAACATCAATTCTCACGTGAATTTCCAGCTTTCAGCCTACCTTTTGAATTCAGATTTACCAGCCCCGACAAGCACATGATCCAATCCCTTAAATTAAATCCCAATCTCTTCTTTGTCCCTCTGTTTCTCCCTCTTCCTCCCTCCTCTCCCTCTCTGTCTCTCTGGAGAACCCTGACTAATATAGTTTGCGCAAACAAAAAAAAAAAGTATGGCAACCAATATAAGTTTGCATCTGAAGACGACTAATACCCACGGGAATAAAGAAAAATGACCCTAACAAAGTGACAACATTTGATTTACTCTTTTAAGACAAAACATGGTCCCTTTGGGGAGGGGGGATGAAGTGACAATCAGAAATAACATATTAAAACTTCTACTTATTTTTATCAAATGCTTTTTTATTTCAATTTTTCTATGCTTCATAAAATATATAACATAAATATGTATTAATGCATCAATATAATTTATTAACAAATATACACATATTATGGATACATGCTCCAAAGTTTGTTCTAATGCAATGGTTAAAGACATCTGGAGACAAACGGGTCTGAATGGAAAAGGATGATACTACAGATACAGCTTAGGAAATGATAAGGCAGCTCATCAGCCCACAGTGCATCTTATGAACTGGCTTATTAAGGTCCAAGTAGACAGCTATTATCGGCAGAGAGGACTCACAAGACTCACTTCAAAGCCTAACAGCCCAGATATGCCCTGGGGTGTGTCTGGTCTATGGAGAGGGCAGGATACAGAGGCGGCAACCCTGTGCACGTCTCCAACTCCACTGATAAATTCTGAGAGGCAGTGTGCTCTCATAAAAGACCTCAGCTAGGAATCTCGTCTTAGATTCTTGTTTCAGTTCTGCAACTCTTTGGCTCTGTGAACTTCACTAGTCACTAACTTCTTTCAGCATTAGTCTCTCTCTAACACAGGAGACTGTAACTTAAACGCTTGGATTATTCACGTCTTTCTCTGTCTTCCCATAGTGCTCTTTTTCCTATATTCTCACCACATTTTACTGTAATTAGCATTAGTTATACATAGCCAGCAAAGGCAGGGAAGCAGGATGATAGATTTTGACAATGAAGAGCAGCCAACTGGATTATAGCTCAGACCATGTACGTAAATGCCACTTACCATTTCTAAGGAGAGCAAGGGTTGGTGGCATTAGCACTGCATCTATTGTTTAGAGGTAGATGGCCCACTGCATAGGGTCACTTACCCCTCCAGGGTCCACTGGACTAAACATGGCTCCAGGCAGGACCCTGCCCCACAGGCCTTTGGGAGCCTAGACCTGCTCTGCCTGGTAAACACCCGCACAGCAGGTGGCTGAGAGGCTGCCTCTTGCAGCCTGAACCCAAAGCCTACTATGGCTACCAACAACAATAGCAGAATCCCTCCTGCCAAAAGAATCTGCCTCCAGCCTCCCTTCAGCCATTCTCCTTCAAAAGGCAAAAGGTTTGGCCTCCTTCTACGCTTGGGCATATCAGGGTAGAAGAAAGTGGTTTTCTATAACAATTAAAACTGAGTCTTTCCTCACTCTTCATCACTCTTCCTCCCATCCCACCAACAGGAGGCAAGTGTTACAAAGACATAAAACAGGCCAAGATCCATTATTACTCTGGCAGCCTGACAACCATTATGTCTTCTGTTAAAAAATTGGACCACAGGAAAACAAGCATAATGCGTCATTTTACAGCTTCAGGGAAAAATCTTGGACTGAGCTTTTGCTACAGGACTCACGACTTCATATTCCCCGCAACTGATTATGCTGCCTTACCATTAGCACTGTGAAACATTCAAAACTTTTGTCTTAATGTACTTAATGCACAGAACAGATAAATTTGTCCAAAGTTATGAAACCGTGACATGCCATAGCCTTATCATCATTTGTCACTGAGAAAAATAAGTCTGAAGATTTCACGGCAGCTTAACAGAAAGGTATCTTCAAGATAAATGAGGTTTATTATTAACATAAATAACACGACAGCAGTAAAGCACCAAAGAATGAATCATGAGGAATGGAAAAAGTAGTAAAAACTGAAAAGGCAATTATGACTCACAAATTCCCTTTTCCCCAGCCCTGGGCACCCATACAAGTTCTGTGACATCTCCTATCTGCAAATGCCGGGGCCTTTCCTTTCAGATTTCTTGCCACCTCAAGATGAGTATTTCTAGAACCGACATCAACTCTCTTCAGAGGAGCTTCCCACCTACACACTCTTCAAAGAACTCCCCCTCCCACCCCACCTGCCCGGCTTGTGACCTGGGACCCCTGCCCCTTTATCTCCAGAGCCATCTAGACCTCTCCTGGCCCCTGGCATTTACATTACAAAGCCCAACTGATCTCTTTTTAACACAACTTTCACCACATTTCCTCTGTTGAAAATTTCTGATGTCCTTTATTTCCTATCCATACCAGGCTTACATTTCTCCAACCACATCCTTCGCCACCCTAACTCCCCCCACATGCTCAAACCAAGCATGACCCTGACTCCTCACAACAGCCTCCCCATTCTCTTTATGCCCACTCACCTGCACACCTTTTCCCCATCTGCCCTGACACCCACCCATATCCTACCTGTCCTCCTAGGCCCTGACGGGCATTTGATACACAGATGGGAGTCTGGAGATGACAGAAATAAAAGGTGTGGGGAGGAGGGGGAGACAGTGGGAAGCGAGACAGACACAGAACTTCGACCCGCAGATAGGAAGGAAAAGGAAGAGAGAAAGAGGGGAGATAACCGGGATTTCCACCAAAATCATCGTATCAAAGGTGAGATAAATTCAGGGGTGTTTTGAGGGTTTGGTTTTTGAAAGAGATGGGGTCTGCCTCTGTCATCCAGGCTGGTGTGCAGTCGCAAAATCATAGCTTGCCATAGCCTTGAACTCCTGGGCTCAGGCAATCCTCTCACCTCAGCCTCCACAGGAGCTGAAATTACAAGTGTGAGCCACAACTGAAATCAGATTTAGATAGGAGTGTAAACCCACATCAGAACAATCAAACTAGTGCCCCATTAATGAGATGGGCAGAACTCCTGCTTCCTTGAGAAAGGGCTAAAGGTACAGGGAGCAGATACCCCTAGAGCAGGGGTGTTCAATCTTTTGGCTTCCCTGGGCCACACTGGAAGAAGAACTGTCTTGGGCCACACATAAAATATACCAACACTAACGATAGCTGATGAGAAGAAAAGAATCACAAGAAAATCTCATAATGTTTTAAGAAACTTTACAAATTTGTGTTGGGCCACATTCAAAGCCATCCTGGGCTGCATGTGGCCCACAGACCATGTGTTGAACAAGCTTGCCCTAGAGAAATGTGACCTTGTAGAGTTGTTTCATTCATGCATTGATATGGTTTGGCTGTGTCCCCACCCAAATCTCATCTTGAATTGTAGCTCCCATAATTCCCTCACGTTGTGGGAGGGACCCTGTGGGAGATAACCAAATCCTAGGGGCAGTGTCTCCCATACTGTCCTCGTGATAGTGAATAAATCTCACAAGATCTGATGGTTTTATAAGGGGTTTCTTCTTTCGCTTGTGTCTCATTCTCTCTTGCCTGATGCCACGCAAGACGTGCCTTTCACCTTCCACTATGATTATGAGGCCTCCTCAGCCACGTGGAACCATGAGTCCATTAAACCTCTTCTTCTTTATAAATTACCCAGTGTTGGGTATGTTTTTACCAGCAGCATAAAAACAAACTAATGCATGGTCTTGAGAGAAACCAATGCAGGGCCAAAGACTGAGTTTTGGAAAATGGTGAGATAACGAAAGAGGGACTATCAAATATGCAGGAGGAAACTCAGAAAGTTCCCAAATGCCATTAAAAGAGAACAGACTTTCTAGAAAACAATGTGGGCATCACGAGTGCCAAGGAGACACTAGCAGCAAAGCTATGACAGCTGCAAAGAAACAAGGAAAAATGAGGATAGAAAGAGACTTTGGACTGATTGTTTTTTAGATCACTGAACTGGCAGTTTCAATACAGTGAAAGGCACAGAGGCAGAATATAGAGACATGAGGGGAGCAAGGCCAATCAGCCTATAAGGTGGGCAGGATTATCAGAAAACAGACATTACAAGGCAGCTGAAATCACTGCTTTGTGAGTGAGCAAAGTTCACCCTTGACTTTTTAATATTCTTCTTACCTATTTTCTTAATGGTTAAAAGTAAAGCCTGGGAGAAGTCACAGGCTGCTGTTAAGTTTCTATGAATAATACTCGGTGTAGCCCATGAACTCAGATGTAACTGGACCTGAAAACCACTTTCTACCCAATTTATAGTCATTAACAACTTTCCTCCGAGCTAGGCCGCTATGGAGTATAGATTCACAGAGGAAAAAAAATCATCAAGAGCAGATTTTCATTTCTGTGTCCCAATTTTGCTTAATTGCCTTCCGCAGCCCCAAAGAAACCCAACTACAGAAAAACTGTAGCAGGTCCCGATAGATTCTGAGTTCCAGAAGCCAAGTATCTCACTCACCCATGCTCTACCACACTCAAAACGGCCCTTCTCAGAGCACTCAGAGGGGGCTATAAAACTTTAAAAAAGAAAAAAAAGGGGGGGGGTGGAGTTATATCTTAGCTGTTCATACGATACTGGGAATTGAAAGAAAGAAGACAGTAAGCACTGGAAAAAGAAGGAAAAAGGGGTGAAAAAATGCAAGTGAAGCATCTGAGTCACAAAATGGGTCATTAGATAACTGAAAAATAGTTAACAGAGAAAGCACCATGTCTTTCCATACCCACTCATAATTATATGAAGCAGCCCATTCATCAGCAGATAAATCAAGATTTAGTGTGTATTGTTTTTGAATGCTGGTACGCTTTAAGTCATCATTGTCAATATATTATGCAGCTATTATTCAGAGAAGGACATTCAAGGTGTAGACAGATGTAACAGTGAAAAAGTACTGTAAAGCATGGAATGGAAAATAAATTATTCCAAAAATTCCATCTCTAGCTATCACCTACTTGCTATGTCTGCCGAAACCTAACTATGTCTTGCCATATAGATAAGTAGAAGAGAAATAGGAGAATGTGACAGAGGGCTTCAGAGCAACTTCTCCCATGAAGATATTAATATCAAAAGGTATTTATAGTGTTCTTAGGGTTCAGAATCTTCGATTAAAAAGGCACTAGTCCTATGTAATTTATAAAAAGAAGATCTTATTTCAAAGCAGAATGACCCCCTCTTTAAATATTGACTGGTTTCCTGTCTTCTAAGGAACAGGGCATCATAACCCCATTGGACTCTCCTCCCAAAAATGATGACTTCTTTATGAAATTCACAATAAAAGGTTGGGAAAAGCTTGTTGGTGTGGTTTTGCATCAAAGAAAAGAAAAACTGCATCTTTTTATGTTTTATATTTAATGTAAAATCAGAAGCAATTAAAACTGATTCTTTGACACTGGTTTCTTGATTTCCAGGAAATATCCTACATTTTTTTTCTTTAAAAAAAAAAAACCTGAATTGCAGGCTATAGCTGCAATTAAATGGCTATAACTTCCCTATACCTCATGTATTATTTTGTAAAATAAGGAAGGCAAAGTAAAGAGACTGCCAATGGGTCTTGTTAGGGAATGTAAGTCATTTGTAGATTGGATCTATTCATTCTATACAATGAATCAGGCTGCAATCCTCCCGCTGCTCATGCCTGAATGAGAGCCATGATGATGAAAGAGCTCTGAAACAATGGCAGCATTCATCTCAACATTTATGGAGCACCGACAGTGTCTTGGGTTTTAGTGTTCACTGCTCTGACACTGGAAATGCAAAGACCTCAAATCTTGTTATAAAAAAAATCCAGGGTGTAAATAAATACAAATACAAAATTTATAGCCTAATAGAAGAAGAAGATGACTAAAAAGGATTAGTGCACAATAAAAATGTTAGAGGATTCTGTGGTTATTTTTATTGATTTATATTTTAATTGATTTAATTTATTGATTTTTAAATTTATTAATTTAATAAATTTAATTTTTATTGATTTAATTAAGCACTGATGTTAATTTTCTGCCAAGCACTGTTCTTTACAAATATTACCTCATTCCATCCTCATTAGCATCTTTATAATGGTAGATTCTATGACCATCATCAATGCCCCAATTTAACAAGAAGGAAATGGAGGGACAGAAGGTGAAGTAACCTGCCCACAATTACACAGCAAACAAGTGACAGAGCCAGGCTGTGGACACAGGCAGTGCGGCTCCACCACCTATGTCACCTCCAATCCCAAGAGTGGGAGTTGGCGAAGACTGAACAAGGTAGAATGCACAGTGTGAGTGTTCACACAAAGCATGGAGAAACGGCAATGTTCTCTGCAGAGACGACAAAAACCAGGGAAAGGAAGGGCGAGTGTGCAACCCAAAACACTGCTAGTACTCCAGCCACACACTTGGTGTTAGTGAGCACTCTCCAGCTCCTGGGAAAGCTACTTGAGCTGAGTCTCCTCTGTAAAAGGGGTACCAGACTGTCTATCATGTGAGGCCATTACAAGGGCAAGGAACAGTCTCTGGAAAGGGTTCAGAAAATATGGAGTAAGTGCTGGCTAGAGCAGAACCCGAGTCAGAGAAGTAGGAGGTGGCGACAGAAAGGTCCGCAGCGCTGAAAGGTCTAGCGCCTTAGCTTGGAAAACACAGGTGTGGTCACTTCAGCAGGACTATCTTCTCACTATGCTGCCTGAACTCACCTACTTACTTTCTTACAGTTTAAAGATAACTAATAACACTTTCCTTCATAGAAAGCCAGATCACTGCCATAGAGCCACAACTTCAAATGTCTCCAGAAGTGAGGACAGCAGAGCTGTGAAAAACTGAAGAATTGGGGCCATGTCTCCAAGTGTTTAAACTCCACAATTTACAAGACACACTGACAGCTGGAGCCGTCTTTAAATCCAGCCCCAAGGCCCACCAGTCAGCATCCCTGCATACACATCATTAATATTCTAACACCAAGGTCACCTGCCTCCCAGAGAAAATAAAACCATCAGAAGGAATGGTCTCTGCTTCCTGCTGGGACCTCCTGCCAGTCTTTCCTCCCTCCTCTTTTCCAGGAGTAAACATCTGCTTCTTTCTGCCACTACCATTCAAGAGTCTTTCATCCACTAGCTCTTTTCTGAGCCTTTAACCTCTCTCTCCTTAGCTCCTTCTCAACACCATTCAGATATACATAGATTTTTCTCATCTTAAAAAAAAAAAAAACTTCCTTGACCTCACATACCCTCCTATTACTTTCACTTCACAGCAAACCATTTCAAAAACTTATATCCACTCCCATCACTACCTCCTCCCTGCCTATTTCCTCTACAATCCACTCAAATCTGTCTATCGTCCCCATAAGTTTAGTGAAACTGCTCACCATGTTCACCACTAAATCACATTTTTGGCCCGGGAGACCAGATCACCTGCTCTGCAGCAGCCAATAGTCTTACCTGTCCTTCTCACATTGACCCCTCTGGTGGGTTTCACAGTGCCACACTCTCCTGGTCTCCTCCCCTTCAACAGCAGTTCCATCACTCCACTACTGGTTCTCTTCCCCTGACAGGGCTCCGCCCTCACACCTCTTCTCTTTGAGCATGTTTTTGTTGGCTGTTCTTATCTACTCACATGTCTTCAGTCATCATCTGGATGCCTATGACTCCAAAATCAGCATTTTTAATCACAATCTCTGTCCTAAGACTATATCCCTTTTTAAACTGCCCAGTGAAATATCTCTAGTGGAATATTTTAAAGTTAGCATCTCACAGCTGAGTTCCCTCCACCGCCCCTCGGACTGTGTCTTTGTCTTCACGTCCCATCTCTGGTGATGGAGCCCAAGCCAGAAATCTCTTCCATCATCCTCTTCCCTTACAAACAACTAAGAGCTATGTCCTGCCATTTCCACCTCTCAAAAATCTCCCAAATGCATCCACCTGGCTGACTACCATCACCAATGCCTTAAGTTTCAAGATCCATAATCTATCACTAGACTTATGCCCATCTCTTAACTGTCTCCATGTCGCCAAAGCTGGCTTCAGTTCATTCTCTACTCTGCAATTATGCACTGCAAATCTCCTCATCAGGTGCTCCTTACTGTCCACGGGGTACAGTCCAACCTCCTTCGCACGCAATGCACTCACTAAATAAATGTATCTTTTTATAATCCTGGTGAATATAGCAAATTTGGTGTATTATGTATTAACTATTTCAGCTGTGTTGGTGATAACAATTAGAGTAATAAGCTCTTTTTAGTAATAAGCATGCATAGACAACAATTTTAATTGGGTTTAAAATTCAGCACTATTTCATTTCTCTTTCATTTCTCTGTGAAATACCACTATCAATTTTCACATTCCAACTTCACATAGCTAATAGATTGTCTAATAATCTAATTTTCAGAAAAAGTATTTTTTTAAATCCAATTACAATTCAAAGTATTAAAATGTACAATAAAATGCATTTATCTGAAAATGTTTTTAAAAATCACTCTATTTTAATTCCCACTATACCTGGAAAGGTACTTGTCTGTTAACACTGCTTACTCAGAGTCTTTCAGTTTTTGAATTGCAATTAAATAAAGCAAAAATCAGAACCTGTTTAATTAGAAATAGGGGAAGGCATACAGTATATAGGGAAGAGAATGGTAGCTGGTCCAAGTCTTAGCCATTAGCTAAATGACCTTGGGCAACTACTTAATGTCTCATGACCTGATTATTCAGCTGAAAAACATACATAACATCTACCTCTAAGGAGTATATTAATAATGAAATAAGATATGGCATCCGTCTGGCAAACAGATAGTCTTCATAAGCATTCCCACCATTCCCTAGAGATTATGGTAAAATGCATCTTCTATTAACTCCACAGCCATGAGAAAATGCAAAGAACACGAAACTTTCCAACAATATAAACACCCTATATCTTCAAAATACTTTGAGAAAAGTAAATTTTGACAGGCTAAAAAAAAACAAATATATACAGAGGCACATGTAGCCAGAATTCTACAAAAAACATTCTCTGAAATGGAAGAATTTTTCTTGCTCTACAACTAAATGAAACTGCCCTAATCTGAAAGACAAACAGCCCTGTGAAAATCTACACCTATGCTTTTCCCACAAAGTACTTCCTTATTTATGTAAGTTTTGTAATGTAATTTAAAATCATAACAAACTAATCCAACTCATTTGTTGCTCAAGGGAGTTGCACAAAGAACCATTCTTTAGCAAACTCACCAATAAACCACATTATTTCTAGCGCTAATTAAAGGGAATCATGCTTTCCTGTGATTTGTATAAGACTCTCCTGTTAATACAATAGCAATGCTATAAGCAATCAACTTATTTTAAAGGACATTCTAGAAAACTGACTTTTAACACACTAGTGACCTGAAATACAGAGCCCAAGTTCCCTTTCAGTGTTGTAACAAGGTGAAGTATCACTTTCCTTGACTGAGGTGGAACTTGTACCAAAACAGCTCATGAGTTTTCTAAAAAGGTCAGTTAGGAACAGGAAAGGCATCAATGGGTGTGAACCAAAAAAGCGTAATAATTCAGATAGGAAATTTTACCTATGTTTACATAGCAATGCACTTCAGTTCAGTACAGCTCATACTGACCAGGGAGGGGGGCAGGCATTTTTAAAACAAGATTCTTACATTTTTGAACATAATCCAACGTGAACAATCAATAATGGCCAAAGTGCTTTAAAAGTTCAGAGAGCAGATATGGGAGCAGCAGTTAGGCAGTGAGGGCTTCCCTTACACCCAATATTACCTAATCCTGAGCCTCCTTCTCCAGGACTGACTAGAGGCTCAACTTCCCAGCACTGCTCATTCTCCTGCTCTGCAGAGCCACAGGTGCGTAGCAAGCACATACATACACTGTACTACTCAATGTCTTTATCATCCTAGCCATCCAAAGCATTCTCAAAAACCTATGTAAATTCAAATAATAGAAACAAAAGTATTTTTTCTAAAAGTCTGTATTATGAATAATGCATGTGTTGGGGGGTTTGGTGTTTGTTTTGTTTTGAGACAGAGTCTTGCTCTGTTGCTCAGGCTGGAATGCAGTGGCATGATCTCGGCTCACTGTAACCTCCACATCTCCGGTTCAAGCAATTATTGTGCCTCAGGCACCTTAGTTGATGAGATCACAGGTGTGCACCATGTCTGGCTAATTTTTTTTTTTTTTTTTTTTTGTATTTTCAGTAGAGATGGGTTTTGCCATGTTGCTCAGGCTGGTCTCGAACTCCTGGATTCAAGTGATTCACCTGCTTTGACCTCCCAAAATGCTGGGATTGCAGGTGTGAGCCACTGTGCCCGGCCACACATTTGTTTTAAACAGAAATAATATCATTTTAAAAACTGTATTTGTGTATGTATACATACTTACTGAGAAAGGCCCCTTAAAAATCCAAGTACCACTTTTGCTATACATAATGTAACTCAGAAAAAAATTTTACTTAGAAATGACCGTTTTTAGATCCTACAAATACAGAAATTCTGGTCAATTATACATAAGGGGAATTCTGTCGGAGGGTTGGGGTAAGGAGGACTTCTAGGAAAATGTTTCCTAATTCTTAAAAAGAGATTCATGAAACTGGTAGCAACACGGATTGGTGCAACCACTTTGGTTAACTATTTGGCAGTATCCACTAGAACTGAACTATGCCTAACCCATAACCTAGGCTCCAGTTCTAGATATATGTTCACCAAAAGGCCAGAGTATTCAAAGAAGCTCTATTCTAACAGACTAGAGTTAAATGCAAGCTAAATACCCATCAACAGCAGAATAAATAGACTGTGGAAAATTCACATAATATGTCACATAAAAATTAACAAATGAAAATTATACATCACACACAAATGATTCTCTAATCATGTTGAATGAAAAAAATCATGTTGAATGAACAAAATAACACATACTCTATTTTCAACATATGTACATTCTATATTCCCACCAGCAATGTATAAATGTTGGCCAGGATGTAAAGAAACTGGAACCCTTATACATTGCTGGTGAAATTGTGAAATGGTACAATCACTTTGGAAAATGGATGAGCAATTTCCAAAACGTAAAACACAGGGTAACCATGTAACACAATAATTCCACTCCTAGGAATATACCCAAGAGAAATGAAAACACATAACCATACAAAAACTTGCACACAAATGTTCGTAGCCACATCATTCATACCAGTGAAAAGGTAAAAAGCAAATATTCAACAACTGAAGAAGGGCTAAACAAAACATGGCATAGCCATCCATGTAACAAAATACTCTCTAGCAATATGAAGGAATGAAGTATGCACTAATACATGTTACAACGTGAGTGAATGAACCATGATAACTTTATGTTAAGTGACAGAATCGGTCAGAAAATGCCACATATTGTGTGATTCCATTTATACGAAATGTCCAGAACAAACAAATCTACAGAGGTAACAAGCAGATTAGTGGTTATCTGGGGCTGAGAAGAGAGGGGATGCAGAATGACTGTTTCTTTTTGGGATGAGGAAAGTATTCTAAAATTAGATTATATTGATGGTAGCACATTGTTAATATAATAAAACCACTGACAACCACACTTTAAATGAGTAAATGTTATGGTAAATTATATCTCAATAAAGCTATTTTTTTAATGCAAGAGAGTAAAATCCCTTCCTTACATTTAACATTAATTCGTGAGGATCTGATGCTTAGAGGTAACATAGCCACCTGACAATCATGAGTAAACAAAGCAAACAGGAAAAGCTAAAATGCTGAAATAGCTTAGCAGAAATACAGAAAGAAATTGGCCCTTGGAAATATGGCTGAACGGCCACATGAACCAACACTGGCACCACCCTTCAGGAGTTCCTGTAATGTGAGAGGAAATATTTCTATTATTTCTTAGTTGTATCTTCCATTGTTTGCCCTAAACCAATGCACTCATACAATGGAGAAATAGGATGCTGAGCAAAAACACTCCATTAGTTACTTATATCAAATCCTTTAGATGTATGCCTAGCAAACATAAATAAATAAAATAAAATTTACATTGCGTATTTTCATTACAATCCAAATGTTGGCTTCTGACAGAAACACATTATTTCTTAAAAATAAAATTGTGTCCAAGGATAATTGAGCTTTTTGCTCTGATTTAGAGATTTTCATACAAAAAAAAATCTAAAAAGCATTTTCTACATCACCATTTTATAATATTCCCAAAAATAAAGACATGAAGAATCTAAACCAACTATGAATGGCCATAAAATGTATTATCAGCTAAAGCAATTTTAGTAGTCTAAACCTAATCCCCAATCTCTTATATTCACCTCAATATTTCCTAATAATTAAGCAGTAGATCTTTTCACTGATCTCCAAACAAACCATCAAAGCTCAGTAAGCTCTCTACAGTCTTCTGTCCCCACATCGATTCTAACACTCTTTTCTTTTTATCAAGCCCATCATCCCATTTCAGGTCATTTGAACATCAGATCTGGTTTTTAGCAATGATTTCCTAAAGAGCATCACCTCTTATGACCAAAGTAGTTGACTACACTTCACTTCATTAGAAGGAAGGGTTTGTAAGGGAAGTGACTTCTGCATATTTTTTCACTAATGTGTTATCCTAATAGCTAACTGTCTAGAGCACACACAGAAGGTGCTCAATAAATATTTAGTGAACAAATAAAAAGTTCATAACTTACGATGTTGAACAGTGAGGCTCCACTGTTCTTGGTTGAATAACACATATACATCATACATCTGACCAAAGCACAGCTCCTCTATGGAAACTCCATTCAAGAGCTTCCATTCCTCGCCCCTAGCCTACCATTCTAACTTTATCTCTAATTACTTAACTTCTAGATCCTACAAACTCCAGCCAAAATATACTATTATAAAACAGTTATATTTAATTTTATACATATATAGTATATATGTAAAAATAGCTATATATATTGATATGCCATTAAATTACTATAAAATGCTATGGAGAAAAACAAATTAGAGAAGGTGGACACAGGTTCCAAATAGATTAAGGAAAGCTCAGGTTGGCTTTACAGATTATCTGGCATTTGAACAGAGATTCAAAGATGCTAAAGAAGCAAGCCATGAGGCTACCTGGGGTCAGGGCGGGGGGAGGAAATCCTCTACACAGAGGACACAGCAAAGGCAAAGTCCCCTAGGCGGGAGAAGGATGTCTCTGTCCTCTTTACATTCTCAGCACCTGTCACTATGCCTACAATCTTCTCATCTATTCTTCCGCCCACCTTACATATAGCCCACTATATGCCAGCAAGTAAAATTCTATCAGAAATCAAACCAAATTTTCAAATATGAAAATTCCTAGAATTTAGCCTTGATTTTAATTACATAAAAACCTCAACCACTTGCACATTCAGCATGACCATATTTGACCTTGACAACTTTCTCCCAATTCCCTTTCCTGCCATGTCATTTAACAACACACAGGGCTCCAGAGCCTCACGCTCAAAATCTCAGTTCATGCATAATACTATGTACATGCTCACTGAATATTATTCTGAAAAATAACTTACCATATTTGGTCATCCCAATTCCATATCTCCTAACTTTGTTACTCCAAAGAAGGTTGGAAGAGAAGGACGAAGTCATCTTCCATTCTTTCAAATTTTTGCCCAACCCCTCCCGTAAAACTCGATATTTATTCAATGATGCATTCAAAATGCTTCTGAAATTAGACTAGAACAATCAAGTATAATTGTTCCTACAAGGAAAGCTCAAATTTAAATGGAATCAAGAAGCAAAAGTCTAGTTGTCCCAAAGCTTTTTAGCTCACTTCGAATCAGTAACGCCAATAGGACAAATCCTAACAATCTAAAATAGAATTACGTAGTGCTTACACAATACTGGCTTTCACATCAAAGTCAAAGTTAAGTGTCTATTAAAATTTAGATGTGAGTAAATGTAAAATATCCATGTAATCTGATGCATCTTCATTTGCAGCTTTCATACTCAATATTACTTATCTTTATTTTCTGCTGTTATAAAAAATGTATAAAGATATAGAAAGTTGTGAGAGCCCCCAGGTGCACTGATGGGATATGTACATTTACACTGAAAAATAAGATGAATAATGAGAAGGGTGTGACAGAAAGGGAGAGAATCCAGGACCATCAATTGACAACAGCAAGCTGTAGTGATTCCAAGGTGTGTAGATATCAAGACAAAGTCCCTTAAAAAGACACCCCCAGAAAGGGAGGTTCTGCTGGTGTTGCCTAGGAAACTGAGGCAGAGGCATATACCACGCTGTGAACATCAACACATTAAGATCATCAGACTTTAAAGGGGGATAGAAATTCCAAAGCTGAATTCTTTCCCTTGAGAATGCAAACCAACTCCAATTAGCAATAAATAAAAGCTAAAATCTACTAATCCTTAGTTTAAGTCACTCTTCTGATGTGGGGAGAGAGATCAGCACTGTTCTGAGTAACACTCAAATTCTACAAGGCCTAGCATAGCTTCAAACATTTTAATCTCCTCATCCTACCTAGAGCTAAGGACATCTTTATAACTTTTCAAGGAACTGCAACCCCAACTACTACAGGTTGAGCTTTTCAAATCCAAAAATCTCTACTCCAAAACATTCGAGTGAGCATTTCTTTTGAGTATCATCTTAGCACTCAAAACGCTTTAGATTTCAGAGCTCTCTAGAGTTCAGATTTTCAGATTTGGGATGCTGAACTAGTGAATATATGAATATATTGCAAATGTTCCAAAATCTGAAAAAAATTCAAAATCCAAAATACTTCTGGTCCCAAGCATTCCAGATAAGGGATACTCAACCTATAATGTTCTTTAACTAATTTGAAAGTGGATGGAATTAAAAGCAACGTGGCTGAGGGTGGTGGCTCATGCTTGTAATCCCAGCACTTTGGGAGGCTGAGGCAGGCAGATCGTTTGAGGTCAAGAGATCGAGACCAGCCTGGACAACCAGCAAAAACCCTATCTCTACAAAAAACAATCAAAAAACTTAGCCATGCATGCATAGCCATACCACACACCTATAGTCCCAGCTACTCAGGAGACTGAGGAGGGAGGATGGCTTGAGCCCAGGAGTCAGAGGCTGTAATGAACCAAGATCTCTTCACTGCACTCCAGTTTGAGTGACAGAGTAGGACCCTATCTCAAAAATAAATAAATAAATAAAAGCAATATGGATAGTAATGAAAGTGACACTATCGTCAAAACAGTTAAAATTCATCATCTTCCTTCACAATGGTACCTCACTTTCTGACTCCTTTTTTTTCTTATTAAGTGTACCAGAATTATTCCAATAATTTCATTCCAAGGATGTTCCATTTCTCAAGTTTCATTTTCAGCACCCGTTTGGCTTTTTCCAAACACTCCTCACATTGAATCCATTTATCCTCAACTGCGTCTCTCACACCACCTCTTCTTTTGCCATCCATGTCTTTTTTTCCCATTCGCATTCCACCACCCTAGTCCACTCATTGACATCATCTACCTATTCAAAAGTGCTAGTGGTTCTCAGTTACCTCATGAAGGCAGCATCTCATTCTCAGGAAGGAGTTAGGCCCTCCTCAACTTGACTCCAGAACCCTCAGTGGTTACCCCTAGTGCCCTTTCCCATGCACCGTGAGGAGCCCAGCATTTCTGCCCTGCCTCATGCTACTTTCCCATCCTGAAATGGACTCCCCAACCTTATTTACCCAGCGAACTCCTACTCAGTCATCAAAGCCCAGCTCCAACATCCATTCCTTTCTAGAGTATTCTCTCAGCCCAGCAAAAATCAGTTATTCTCTGATCTGTGTTCTTTATATCCCATTCTCTAGGGCTTTCTTCATACACAGTAGCCACAGTAGCTTTTGAGTAGGCCTGCCACACCAAGGGAATGTGAACTGCTGGCCTGGATTCTCTCCCACGGTCATACCCTCAGCACCAGCCACAGAGACAAATACATATCAGTGACTTCCTGAGTGTGTTTTGAACTGACTTACATTGTCACTTATCCCTTTAATCGCTATCTTTTCACATATTTCTGTCTTACTTCCACCTCTCTAAAGCAGACCATAGAATCATTAAACACAAACGTTGTTTTTTCACATTCTATCTTTCTCACAGGGTTTGGCTTTAAACACAAGACACTTCAACACTTATTTGATGAACAGTATATGCCACTCTACCATCTGGCCTCTCTAACAGACTCAAAACTCAGTGAACAGCCTCTGGAAGAGAAAGAGCTACCACAGAGCATCCATCGCAGCTCAGCTCAGCTGAGGAGCGAGTCACAGACCACGGCCAACGGGACAGCCTTGATTCTGCTGTGACCCAAGCCATTGCCTGTCTGTAGACGCCTTTAATAGAGTCAAGCTCTGGATCAGCTAGATTCGAAAACAGTAAGATTGGGAACACAGTTGAACAAACCACGTCAGAGCTGGTAAGCTAATTAGGAACAACACCCACTGATAAAAATCTGTAATATTTGTTCTCCATAACAAGTTGGACAAGTGATATTTGTTTTTAAAACTCACTACATAATATTTCCAGTGCTGTACAACCCAAATTTGAAAGAGGATTAGTGAGTTAAGCCCTGGATCAGGGTCACAGTCTCCGAAAAGTGAATCGTCCCAAAACCACCTTTCGTTATATCCATGGTTCAAACAGGATCAGCTCAGGCTAAGACAGTACATTGCACAAAAACCCACCCAAGTACATTGGGAAAAAAAAAAAAAAAAAAAAAAAACGAATAAACCCTGGATGATTCAAAATCTCTGCTTACCCTACCCTAACCCTAAATCCTTTTAGAAAGTAGAAAGCTATGTTACTCTTAGATACAATGGAGCAAGCAGAAAAGGATGTACATAATCCCAGAGGGCTAAAATGAACAAACCTGCAGTGAAAGGAAACTGGTTTCCTTTACTGATTCCCAGAGCTTTGTCCTCTTGCTAGTGTCTAGTGCCAATGTGCTCTAAAGGCTAAGTGGGAGAATTTGAGAGAGCCGTCAGTCTTACTAACGGGAATGCTGCTTCACTATCCCTGATTTCTGTAAGGAGGGGTTTTCCCTGAACAAAGCTGGCTTTCCTCTCCACTCCTTCAACCAACTCCTCCTCCTTTTTTCTGTTTTAACTCTTGTGAAATCCGAACTACTCTTACGGAGCAGACTCATAAATCCTACCTGGAACACCCCTACTTCCCACCCTACCCTCCCTGCCCCTGCCTAATTCTAGGAGACACTCTTCTCTCGCATTAAGCCATGTCTCCAGTATAGTTCTGTCCACAATAGAGGTGATGTTTTGTTCTCCATCTGATGATGACTCTAAGAATACCTTATTTCCTAATTTGTTCAGAACTCAGGCTAGGGAGAAGGCATCTCTCTATTAGATCTCCTCTGAGAACTCTCCAATTTATAGTTCCCAAGGAATATTCCTGGGAAATACATTGACTCTGGAGCCAAATAAATTGGTTCCACTGAATAAACTCTATCATCCAGAGGTTTAAGTGATTCATTAAGCTGAGTTTAGAGAATTTACTTGCCTTTGGGTTCCCAAGTGAAGACATCAATTGATGAAAAAGGGTCTACCTTTTATTTGTCAGATCTTAGAATAAATGTCTTCCTTCTGTACTTAATGTTTATATTCAACGACTTAAAATCAAGTTCTTCTATTCATTTCAGGTTTCTTAAAGAACATATTGCCCTATGGTACAACACTTACATCTAATATACCTAATAATGCTCTTAAATTATTTTTAGAAAGCACTTCACGTGAGTATCAGATTTTGTTTAATATTTCCCACCACTACATGAGAAATTCAGTGCAACGTGCTTCCAACATCACAATTAATTTCTTTTTTTTGAGACAGAGTTTTACTCTTGTTGCTCAAGCTGGAGAGCAATGGTGCAATCTCAGCTCACTACAGCCTCCGCCTCCTGGGTTCAAGAGATTCTCCTGCCTCAGCCTCCCTAGTAGCTGGGATTACAGGCATGTGCTTGTACACCCGGCTAATTTTTTGTATTTTTTAGTAGAGACGGGTTTCAACCATGTTGATCAGGCTGGTTTCGAACTCCTGACCTCAGGTGATCCACCGCCTCAGCCTCCCAAAGTGCTGGGATTATAGGTGTCAGCCACCACACCCAGCCTACACTATTAATTTTTACAGTCTCTCCCTGAGTCATATAAGGTTAGGTAGAATCTTATTATCCTTATTTACTAATGAAGGAATTGAGGTTGAACAGTCAGAAAACAAATGTCATGGTGAACTGCAAACAAAATGCAGTCTCCCTGACTAAGAATTTACATTGCCAGAGCAGGCTGCTGCCTAGGGAATGAACCATGTCACAAAAAGCTTCAGCGTCTCAGAGGGCTCACAGTATGTTGTTCTAGGCTTCCATAATGAATTTTTGCTGTGTGGAGCCCTACAAAGCTCAGAGAAAATATATTCAAGTACAGCACAGCAGTAGCAGGGACGCAATTATCTTACTAACACCCCTGTGCCATTTTAAACTGTCATTCTTAAATACCAGGAAAAACAACAAAAGTAAAACATACGGTTTTTATACAGTTTAAAAACTTAAAGAGTTAAACTCTCCTATCATCCTTTGACTCAATTAGAAGTTTTATCATACTGTTGCCCAATTATCTTTCTCAAGGCAATATTTATTTCCCCTACAAAATAAAGTGATAACACAAATTTTTCTGGATATGCATGCATAATTATCATAATAAAAAGATGTGTCAGGAAAAACGACCTGGAAATGTCATACTGATTAGACTTATAAGAGACAATATGTTCAACTAAACAGGGAAGAATTTTCAAACAAAAAAAAGACTTTACATTATTTTCTCCATTTATATCCTCTGTATTTCTTATTTAATAGTAACAAAAAGGTTTTTTGTTTCATTTATTTATTTTTAATTTATTTTATTTATTTATTTATTTTTTGAGACATAGAGTCTCGTTCTGTTGCCCAGGCCGGACTGCAGTGGTGCAATATGGGCTCACTGCAACCTCTACCTCCTGGTTTAAATGACTCTCGTGCCTTCGTCTCCCGAGCAGCTGGGACTATAGGCGCCCACCACCATGACCAGCTAATTTTTGTGTTTTTAGTAGAGACGGAGTTTCACCATTTTGGCCAGGCTAGTCTGGAACTCCTGAACTCAGGTGATCCGCCTGCCTCAGCCTCCCAAAGTGCTGGGATTACAGGTATGAGCCACTGCGCCCAGCCCAAAAAGCTTTTTGTATCCCCCTCAGGATGCTTTGACAAGATTTTTATCATCACAATCACAATCCCACTCTGATGTTCCGTCTCTTCCTAAAAATAGGAAACACAGCCAGGTTTACTCTTTGCTGACCTCTGAGCTAATGTTTAACCCTTTTTCATAGATAAGTTTTATAGACAGGTTGGAAGAGGTGTACTAGCTTGCCTAAGATTGCAGACGTTAGATGTAAATCTAGGTTTTTTTCAACTTTGGAGCCTAAACTCACCAACTACATCATTCGTACTTCCTCCCACATTGCCACAGTCCTGAGGGAGGAAGCCACAGGGGTCCCAGGTTCCCTAGTGGCTCTTCAGAACCTACTCCTTCCTTAACTCTTCCCCATCAAGAACCCTTCCTCCCCTGTAACTCACTGATTCTAATTTTATTGGGTTACTGAAGTTAGTCTAGCCTACAATGACCCATGATTGGTTATACCTAGCACAGTGCCTTTCACATACTGGTTGATAAACATTTTGTATGGCTGACAGTCATTCACATCTCAAACAACATATTTGCGTTCTAAGAAATGTCTTCAAAATCTCCCTTTAACTAGCTTCTGATGGCCTGAATTTGCATACTGCACAGGCAGCTTAGGGGAATGTGACAGAAACACAGTTTTACTTTCCATGGTTTCAGTTAACTGCAGTCCAAAAATATTAAATGGAAAATTGCAGAAATAAACAGTTCATACATTTTAAATTCTGGGTAGTGTGATGAAATCTCACACCACGCTGCTGCATCTCACCCAGGGTGTGAATCCTCCCTCTGTCCAGCGTCTCCACACTGTGCACGCTCCCTGCTCATCATCCACTTAAGAGTCCTCTCAGAGATCAGATTCAGTGTCATGGGACTGCAGTGCTCACGGTTCAAGTAACCCTTATTTTACTTAACAATGTCTTAAAGTATAAAAGTAGTGATGTTGGCATATTATTATAATTTTATTATTGTTCTTGTTAATCTCTTACTGTGTCTAATATACAAATTAAACTTTATCACAGACACGTATGTATAGGAAAAAACCAAGTATTAATATACGTAGGTTTGGTAGAAATGTATCCTCCACAAAGAGGGGACTACTGTATCTTCTAAAGCAGCAGTCCCCAACCTTTTTGGCACCCAGGACCAGTTTCGTGGAAGACAATTTTTCCACAGCCTGGGGACAGGGGATGGTTTTGGGATGATTCAAGCACATTATATTTATTATACACTTATTTCTATTATTATTATATTGTAATATGTAAGGAAATAATTATACAACTCATCATAATGTAGAATCAGTGAGAGCCCTGAGCTTGTTTTCCTGCAACTAGATGGTCCCATCTGGGGGTGATGGGAGACAGTGATAGATGATCGAGCATTAGATTCTCATTTGGAGTGTGCAACGTAGATCCCTCGCATGCACAGTTCACAATAGGGTTCATGCTCCTATGAGAATTTAATGCCACCACGGATCGGACAGAAGGCAGACAACAGGTAATGCTCACTGGCCCACCAGTCACCTCCTGCTGTGCAGCCAGGTTCCTAACAGGCCAGGTACCAGTCCATGGCCCAGGGCTTGAGGACCCCTGTTCTAAAGACTTGCCCATTTAGAAAAAAAACAAATAGGAGACAAACTGCAAACTGCATTTGAACTCTCTGACTGTCTGAAAACTGCATTGTCTGTTGTACTCATAGCTGTCTCCTTAGCACTTAGTCCAGGGCCTGAACATGAAATACTTTGGATGGATGGATGGACGGATGGACGGACACAGACAGACGGATGGATGGATGGATGGATGGATGGATAGATGGATGGATAAACAAAAGAATGAATGGATGATTATGTGTTATTTAGATGGCCACCCAGTTATGAACTATATATTCAAATCTCAGGCTATTTATTATCTGAAAACATATTGACAGGAAACATATTTTCTGTATAATTTAGATCTTTCAGAACCCAATCTAAAATATTTTCTACCTGCAGTCTCTATAACCTTATCTGTACATTAATTATATATTATACTCATTTATAGGAACTAATTTTTAGTTTTTCTACAAATTTGCCTTCTATCATACAATCAGCTGTAATACAAATGCTCTTTTTCAAATTTAGTTTGCCAAAACAACCTTTTGTACATCCTCAAACAACAACAAAGAATGAGCTACTAAAAGAAATATTAACAAATATAAAATCAAAAGTAGCTTCAAAGTGACTTCTCAAAGGTCAAGTTGGTCTTACACACTTCTGAGTGGGAATACAGTTAAAAGAACATTTGTTCAACATTGTAATTCATTTTCTACACAGTAAACTGTGAGGTTTCTGCATGAAATGTAAAAATAAATATGCTGAATCAAAGCAGAAACCATGATTTGTATGAAGTAAAATGCAAGCATTCATTAGAATTCAGGAAACATAAAATTTTTTTGCTTTTTTTTCTGCAATCACGACTTCTGGAGAGGCCACTGCACAAGGCTCTAATTCTTTCATCTGTTTATACACAGGCTCAATCTGCTAGCTCCTTGGGAGAGTACAGGATACCAAATAATCATCATCATAATAATTATTGTATTTAGAGACAAGTTGTTCCTTTTTTCTGGGCAAAATAATAAGACAACCCAGAAAAGCTGAACATTCAAATTTCAAATCATTCCGTTAGTGTCAGTCCTGACTCCTCTTAATACAAACCTTTCCTTTTACTCCCAAAGCAACCACAGTCCAAAGTATTAACTACAGCTACAAATGAAATCTCAAACTAGAGTGGACTTTCCTGGTAACTGGCTTTGGAAAGTTAAAAAAGCACTGCCTAGAGCAGAAGTCAGTTCACAGGCCATTTCTGAGGTTGTGGCCCTGAGCTAGCCTCCCTCCTCCCCAGACCTCAGTGAGCACTTCTGTAAAGTGGGCAGAAGTAGGCTCTCTACTAAATCCACTGCCTCCCTTACCCCTGTTCTTGGAGGTAGCGGGGATTCCACCTTTGCAACACACACCCCTTCTCTGCTGTCACAAAGCCACTCAAACTTCACAGCCTGCAAGGCATGGATTTCTCCTACATTACATAAGAGTTTGGACTACATGACCGCAAAATTTCCTTTTAAATCTCTATTTCTTTAGTGATACATCTTGTATCCAATCTTCAGAATGTTCACTCGCAAATAAAGTCATCCCATTCCATTTCTTTGGAAAATCAATGGAAGTCCCTATTTTAGAAGAGGTTCAACAAACATGAAGCTCTAGTTGAGATGTTCCTCAAAGTAAAATAACTTTAAAGGTCATTATTTCACTACCAGGCAAACTCTTCCTGGGATCTCCTTAGAACAGTAAAATAAGTGGATAAAAATAAATCTTTCTGTGAGGCAAACATCCAAATGACTTGGGAAGCAGCAACCTTAAAGACCATTCACTTTTACTAAGAAAACACTACCAAATGCTACCATTTGCCTGGAAAGAGAAGAAGAAATGTGGGCTATCTGGAGACCTGGTCCAGGGCCCAAATGTAGTATTAAGGATTAGCACTATATTATGAGATACAGTCTTCAGAATATTTTTGTTGGTCTATTTTGCAACCAAGGCCTGGACTCTTCACAATTAAAGCATCCTACTCCATACAATAATTTTTTCTTCTATTTAACTAACGCACTCAACTTTCTGTCAACAGCTGGTATGTGGCATAATCATCACTAAGTCCTTCCAGAATACACAGAGCAATAGCTGCTCTTTAAATACAATATAAGGAAGATAAGTGTCCAGCATCAATATGGTTGGAACTCCTTCTTAGCAATTCACTCTTAAACCATAGACTTTTAGACCCATAAGGCAAGAAACTCAGGCTCACCATACACGATCTCCTGCTAGTCTGTCGGCTGGATCAGTGCCTATCTCTGACAAAACTATCATTCACCTGTAGCGATGCAAGAAAAATAGAAATAATATATGTTTTTAAAAATCTACATCTATTCAATTTATGGGTCCATACCTTTGGCTATTAAAGATTCTCTCTTTATAAAATGATGAGGACAGCAGAGAGTAATGTTCTTAATTGGAAAAATTAAAACTTGACACCCTGTTGGTCTCTCCATCACTTTTTTAAAAATTTTTATTGATCCAGAATAAAATCTAACTGCCTGAGAAGCTTTATTCCCTGGAATTATGAGAGTAGCTATGCACGTGTAAAAATTCATCATAATTTATCAAAAATCACACAGACCACAGAGTTAGGATACTTTGAAGCAGCAAAGATGGCAGTGCCCACAGACAAATGACCCAAATAGAATACATAGCCTGAAAGCAGAATGTGAACCTGTGACCCTTAATACCCAGGAGCCTAATATTTGTAACAAAAGCTAATGTGAAGAGAATAAACAGTTCCAGTGAAATGCTGAATGCATGGAGTGTAGCAGTGTGTTAGCAAAATGGCAAAATAATTCATATAGCATTGAAGTTGGACTTCACAAAGTAAGACATCCAACAAAATTCAAAGAAAATAAGGACCTTCCACAGCCACCAGAAGAACAAACACACAATAATTAATTTTACTTGATCTCAAACTTATCTTAAATCAATAATCTTATACTCACATTAATGTCTTGATTGAGTATCACAATGCAAAACACCCACACATTATGGAAAAGGATTCGAGCTGGAGCCGGGCACAGTCGTGCACACCTATAGTCCCAGCTACTCAGGAAGCTGAGGCAGGAGGATTCCTTGAGACCAGCTCAAATCTACCTTGGGAAACATAGTGAGACCCTTTCAGGTAAGAGGAGGAAAAATGCAGCATGATTATATTGTTCTCTTGTTAAGGCACTGTCATTTAAGCATAAACCTGGAGTATTCACAATAGAATTCAGGTTTACCAGATGAGAGCATGGTAAGCAGTATCAGATGGCTGTGGAAAGATGTGTGTTTTTGAAACCTACAGGTCTCAAGAAGGAAAAACACAAATGGCATGCCTTATACACCTTGCTTAGTGAAGAGCTGCAGTTTAAACTGTTTAGAGCACCAAATTGTGTTAATTTTTGAAACCCTGTCAGTGCTGACTACTGAGAGTATCAAAAATCTCTTTGGAGCTGTTGTTATAATTTCTAAAAGGTGAGGGAAGACAGGTAGATGAATTTCTGTTAAAAGCCATTCCTGCTGGACACGGTGGCTCACGCCTGTAATCCCAGCACTTTGGAAGGCCAAGGCGGGTGGATCTCCTGAGGCCAGGAGTTCAAGACCAGCCTGGCCAACATGATGGAACCCCGTCTCTACTAAAAATGCAAAAATTAGCAGGGCATGGTGGTGGGTGCCTGTAATCCCAGCTAACCTGAAGGCTGAGGCACAGAATCACTTGAAACTGGGAGGCGGAGGCTGCAGTGAGCTGAGGCCGAGCCACTGCACTCCAGTGTGGGCGACAGAGCAAGACTTCATCTCAAAAAGAAAAAAAAAGGCCATTCCTATGTGTTCCATGTAAGAGACAGAGTATTTGCTTACGGTGTCTGTTTAACAAGCTAGCCATTTAATTTTCAATAAAATCAACAAAAAAGAAATAGATGCACGGATATGTGATTTTGAGGGGGAAAAAAAGTCAGACTTAAAATGTAAGCAAAATACAGAAAGTGACCTCAAAAAAAAAAAACTGGAAAAAAAATCATGTACCCAAAAGGGTATCTGGTCTTACTCTCCACTGAGCTGCTGGCCACGCCCTGTGCTTGAAGTGGTCCTTGGTGGCAGTTCAGGACCAGGAGACCTGTGGTAAGTTATCTACCTAACTCTGTATGAGCCAACTCATCCCCACTCCCAGGATATTCTTCCACATGGAAACCCTATCTCCTCTCTTTTCCCACACCACGAGAGCCCTCTTCTTCTCAAAACCCACCTCAGTTTTCATAGTCTCCACAAAAATAAATCAATAAACAAATAACCCTGGCTTGCAGAGATCTCCTTCTAATTCTGCACACCCATAGCATTTACGCACTCAACAGGATAGAGCACTAAGCACACATCAGATGACTGATACAAGTATTTTCTCTGGGATTGGATTACGGATAATCTGGGATAAAAAAGAATATAAATATTATTCACTACGTATTTTGGAAAAATCATAATCAGCAATTCCATTATCCTAAATATAAATATTTCTGCAGAAACAAAGCCTCATTACCAGGATTTAATCTTCATCGAAATAAATCATTACCTGTGCTTAATGGACCAGAGCTGTTGAAACCCCAAAAGAAACCAGCCCAATCTGGACGTTTGGTCTGGAAATGCTATCTGAGTATAGAGTGAAGAGTGCAGCTCGCTAATTACACTTCCCATGGCTGTAAGTTCTGCATGACACAAGCAAAACCACGGAATTCTCATCCAGAAGTTCTTGCCTCCCCATTTGCAGATAAGTCTCCCCAGAACTTTTGTTACTACAGTCTGTCTTTGGGGGCTGAGATAAAATGCACTCAATGGCTTTTCAAACCCAAAGAATGAGGCAGGGCAAAGGCTCTGACAGTCTAGGGTGGTCCTGCCCTTCACTTTGTGCCCCACCACCCAGTGGCATTAACTGTCTCGGATTTTGTGTCTTCTTTCCTTTTTTGATGCCTTCTGGTGTGACTTCTTCCTTGTCAGGTTGGCTGAGGATGGGACAGGAGCCAGACAGGACACAGAAGCGTCATAGGCAGTAGCAAGAAGACGAAGTCTATAAACACTGAGCAAACAGCTCCTAGAGAGGTTAGCGCTGAAGGCCTTCACCATCAACACCTCTGAGAAGATGCTTCTCCTTACTGTCCGCATCACTGCACACCTCTTCCGCTCTTCAATATACTGGTTTGAGTTTTTCCTCTCCAGCCTTATAACATGGAACATTTCATTTCCAAGGTTCAGGTCTTTTTTTAATGAAAGAGATATCCTGAGCTTCCAGAGATATTATTTTATTATAATTAAAGCAATGCTGAGAAACACTTCAACAGAATCCTCTACAATACATGTATTACTGACATAAAATTATACAGCCGTGATTTCTAGCCACTGAAGTGGCACCGAATGTCGTATCTGGTCATGAGCAATTTTATATTTAATATTAAGCCCATGCACAGTTGGAAATCTCAGAGAAAAGACCAGCAGTCCAGCAGCCCCCAAAACATGCTCTTATATGCCACCAAAGGGCTATTTTCTGGGGTAAACTGAGGTTCCTTCTAGAAATATCATCAAGGCCTGGACTGAACCCAACATCCCCTCACTTTCACCAGCGTGGACTATCTGTCTCAACTGTGCCTGGCAGTGGGCAAATGTTGGGAGTAAAAGAGGGGTGAGAGGGAGCTCCGGTCCCCAGGAGCTCAGAGGCAGTGAGAAAGACGCCGTGGATACTAAATGGCACAACCCATGGGGCCAGCGCTGTGGCAGCGCCCTATCAAGCATACAGAGAGCACAGAGAGACAGAAATGAATTCTGCCTAGGAAGGCAACTAGAAAAAGTCCCACAGAAGACACAAGATTTCAATCAGGTATCAAAGAAAGAGCAGGCGTGAAATAAGAACGTAAGTCAGGGAGGGATTTCTTTGGACTAAAGAATCACTCTTGAAAAATCTCTCTCTTCCCCTCCTTCCCCTAGTGGCTTGGAATGAATAAAACCGACCCACGATTTTAAACTAGCTAACCTAGACTTTTCATTACTGCTGTGGTTTCTCCAACGATTGTTTGTCTTCAGCTCATCCCCCATTCATAATATCTATAAAAGTGAACTACTGAATTTGCAGAAGCAGAATTTTTACAAGATTAATAACACTAGGGTGAAATTTAATATGGTAGATTGCCTTTCTGGTCACGTGCTCATGTGCATACACCAAGCCACGAGAGTAGCTGGGAAGCTTCATGTGCTGCGCTGGACTTCCGTTGCATTAAGCACTTTGTAAATTTTAGCATAAACTGATAAAATTCAAGGGCTATGCATCTACTTTTAAACTAAACCATTTCAGTAAATCACTGAATACTTTATTCAGAAAACAAGATTTTTACAAGCTGATTCATTATTCTTACCTCCATGGGAAAAGCTTTGAAATTAACCGTGTGCTCAGAACCACGCTGGTTTTCTCTTCCCCAGTGAAATCTCACTTCGTACAGTTCAAATTCATGCCCTTGAGGCAATGGTCCTCCCGAGAGAACTGAAAAAGAAAATAAATGTTATTGAGTTACATCATACATTTATTAGCTCAGCATTAGAAACTTTTTTTTCCACCAAAATGCTCTCACAGGCTCTACAGATATTCATAAAGCCAAATGAGAAAAGTATCACAACTGTGAAGTGAATTCAAACTATTTAGGCTTCGCTGACATTCTTGACTTGGCCATTCAGACATAGTAGAAGTTCAAACACTCTGAAAAACTCGTAATGACATATATATTTAAATTTCTCATGTGTTTTCAGTCTAGAAGTAGACAAGGAAAACAAATACCTCCCTTAGAAACAAGCTTGGCACTGATCAAGAGACAAAAATATGGCTCGACTCTCTGACCAATAATATTCTGTAGACGTATAAATAAATTAGATCACATTTGCAGATCATCCACTTGTACTAGTAGGCTTCCAAATTAGACAACAAGTGTGTAGACTAACAAAATTATCCATGAAGAGGATTGATCAGCACTAAGTTAATCAACAGTGAAATCACACTTTAATAGCTGATGGACATTCATTATCACAAACAACACTAAATAAAACTGCGATAAAATATTGATGATACTCAAAATATTAACATCAGTCCCACAGGACCATCTGTCTCTTTCTCATTGCTGGATATGATCAAGAACTTTATCCCCAACAAGGGCACACTAAAGGATGATGAAAAATGCATTTGCATGAGAACCTGTCTTAAAGCAATAAAATTCTTTAGTTAAAACCTCCCTGACAGCACATGTACCAACTTGAAATAAAGTTTCTCACAAACAAATGGTCAATTTCAACACATATAAAAGTTGTTTAACTCAGGTCATTTTTCCTCTAGCAACTCCCAATTCTGAACAGTATCAGCTAAGAATTTTACGTTATTTAGCTAACAAAATTCAACACCCTCCCTTTCCTAGAAGTAGACTTTTTGAAACAGATCATCCTTCACACTTGGGTTGCCTTTAAGGAGGACACAGAAGATTCCACACCTCTCTCGAGGAAGAGTTCGTTATTCATCCTTACCCTAAAACTCAAAGGAGAAGAAAGCCAATTGGTGCAACAATGTTTACTTGTTTGGTTGGTTCTTTATCTAATGACTTGTTCCAAAAACGATTTAAGGCTGCTTAGGTCAAGGTACGTACAACAGAGACAGAGTAAATTAGGAAGAAGAACAAAGAGAAACAAAGAAAGAGGCAGAATACAGATGGAGAAATGAGGCTATTAGACACAATGGAGGTCATGGAGTCCTTGCTAAATGTACCCTACAAATCTGCTCCAAAGCTTTCTACAAGCTCAAATAACAAAGATAAGGAACAACCAGAACAAGAAGTAACTTTAATTTTTCGAGCGGATACACGTCATATCAAGGGGAAAAGAAAGTGAGATTCGTGGCCTTTAGGATAAGATTGTCATGCATGATTTTAGATTTTAGTGTTTGTCCTCATCCCTGGTCTGATTTAGCTCACACAACAAATCCAAGTGGAGAGTGTCATCATCAACACCACAGACAGGGCAGAAAAGTGGTATGAGAGGGACTGAGTGTGACCTGCCATAGTCAGCCTCCGAGCAGGCTCCAGGACAGGGCCTGGAACTCGAATCTTCTGACCCATGTACCAGGGGTGAGGCAGGAACAGGGAAAGCAGAATTTCGGTATCTGTGAGCATGAACTACAAAACAATGAATTATCTAAGCCTAGATTTATAAACTGAAGTTGATCCTTCATCCTATTTCCTAGAACAATCTAAAACATTTTAATATATGGATCAGAAAGGTTTATAGATATTCAGGACCACAGTACAAGCTCACTTCACCTTCCTCTTCAATAAACATCCATTCTGTGGAATTAAGAATGTATGAAATGTTTCTGAATAACCTCACACTTCATTCCTTTCTCTTGGCTGTCCAAATTTGGTCTTAAGAAATACCAGGAAGGAGACCAGGAGTCTACCCACTGTGCACCCCACCTCCCAAACCAAAAATAAAAAAAAAAAAAGAAAAGAAACCCCTTGTCACCCCCAACAACAGTGGGACCCAAGGCCTCAGTGGGTGAGCTCTGCAATGCCACTTCTAAAACAAAGCAATAAAACTGTCCTAGAAAAGGCTCAGCTCCACGTGGCTAAGGAAAGAGAAAGAGGAGTATCATGAAATGAAGCACATGTGAAACGGGAAAGAGGATTTTTAAAACTCCTTCCCCAGAACCTCTTTATCATATATACTCAGAACACACACACACAAAGGCACATGGTATTTCTAAAAATTGTTCTGTTACAGAGCAGTTTACTAGCTGTACTAGTAAACAGCTGTCTACTAGTACCGTCATATGGAAATAAATGATACAGCTTGTAGCTGGTCTTGACAGTGATTTCAGAGGACCATAAAGAGATCCATGCTTTAAAAATACACTCCCCACGTGACCAATGCTCAAAATTTCATTAACAGCAATGAAGCCTTTCACTTAAACTTGAAGACAGTTTAAATGAAACACTGTGGAAATTCAAACTGCACAGACTCATGTTTTAATAGGAAGAACTTCAAAACCCAGGAGAGTTTACTCGTCCTTCCAACTGGTATTTTTTTGGTCATCTACTGCACTGTACGAGGTATTGTGTTAAGTATTTAGGATATATTGATATTGACAAAACAGACAAAATTCCCTGGCCTTGTAGATCTTACATTCTATTAGGTCAAAGTGTAAATTCATATATTTATCAAGATCGTATTTTTTCTGAGTCATATCTGGTTACTACATGGCAGGCTTATTAACTGTCATGTCATGATACTCAATAAAACTACAATAAAATAGTTATATTCTATGGAGTGAAAAGAACAGTGAGAAGGGAAGTGTTTTGCCCCAGCCTGGTTCCCCAGGGAGAGGTGACAAAGAGGAGGCTGTCAGCCAGGAACCAGGCTCTGGGGACCTTTCACTGTTGCTGCAGATGAATAATCCAAAGTTAAACCACACTAAAGTCACACGGCCACACAATGCCATAAAAAATGACAAAATTCTGAATTCAGAGTTTTATGAGGTTCCAGGTAAGGGCACTACCCGTTAATCTCCCAAGAATGATTGTGTTTATAGACTGAAAATAAATAGCAGCTCTGTTTGATCCTTCTGGTAACATCCTCTTCAGGCATTATTCTCCCTTTTTACAGCTTACATTTTTTTTTAGTAAAGAAACGAATCATATCAGAAGGGATAGCCTTTTCCTACGTTTATGAAAATCAAATTTTGCTGAGTGATACTGGGTCACTACACGGCAGGTGTATTAGTTATGATGTCATCTGGTTCAATAAAGTTACAATGAAAGAACATGAAACTTACTGATGACATGCTGAATTTTTTTAGAAAAAGAACTTGTGAAAAGAATATAAAATAAACTGACACCATTGCCACAGCCTCCATTTTCTTTAATGCTCTTTAATATAGACTTAGCAATCGCATTTATAGGACATAAAAAAGATTTCCCTGAGGAAGCTTCTGCAAGATTTGAAAACCCCATAAAGATTTGATGTATATACATTTATCTAAATCTATCTAAGATTCTACAATCCTTTGCTGAAAACAATTTTACCAGATAATTCAAAGGCTAGTGCTCAAGCTTTATTCCTTCTCTTTTAATTTGACTTCAACACTAGGTTTTGAGATCAATTCGATGCCTGTACCTGTGCTGATTACTGAGAGCATAAGCAAGAAAGATCCAGCCTCGGTGTTGACCAGGCAGTCTCAGTGCTTAAGGGACTAAACTGAATAGTCTCTATAGAACACATCAAGAGTGGGAAAGGGTAGCAGGAGGCCAACCAGCGAGGGACAAGCCAATAACAAGCGCGAATCATCAAGTCCAAGAAGACATTCCCAAGAAGATGCCAGCTCAGCTGAGTCTTGAATAAGCCGAGAGGTGAAAACTGAATGCAGAGTAGAGTAAGGAGCCTGAGAAAGGCTCTGAGACATGAAGCAGCTTAAGTGTGTTCTGGGAGAATAAAATCAGAAGTTAGCGAGTCCAAGGTGGGCATGAGGAGGAGACGTGCCTACGCTTAGGAGCTGCAGTTTCTCCTGCCCGGAATCATGGAGGGCTTTTAACCAGGGGACTAACATGATCATATCTGCAGTATTTAAAGTATTATTTAATTTAAAGTATTATTCGTGCAGTATCCGCACAGATGACAGAATAACAAAAGGGAAGCCTAACCAGTTAGAAAGCTGCTATAATGTCCAGTCACAGATGGTGAGGCCAGGAGATGGAGCTTGCAGAGCCACACCTCCAACACAGAGGAACCCCCAGAGCAGAAGGTCCCTGGTGTACCAACGGAAGAATTCAAAGGGTTCATTCTTATTTTATTTATTGTTTTTTATTTTATTTATTTATTTATTTATTTTTGAGATGGTGTCTGTCACCCAGGCTGGAGTGCAGTGGTGCGGTCTTGGCTCACTGCAACCTCTGCCTCCCAGGTTTAACTGATTCTCCTGTTTCAGTCTCCCTAGTAGCTAGGATTGCAGGTGGGCACCACCATGGCCGGCTAATTTTTGTATTTTTAGTAGAGACGAGGTTTTACCATGTTGGCCAGACTCGTCTTGAACTCCTGACCTCAAGTGATCTGCCTGCCTCAGTCTCCCAAAGTGTTGGGCTTACAGGCATAAGCCACCACGCCCACCCCCAAAGGGTTCATTTTTAATGGATTTAAAGACTTCATAACCTCAGAGTCACTTTGAAGGAATTCCAATTCTATCTCTAAAACTTCCCTCAAAATAGCATTAATTTGTTCTTTTTTAACATTTGAAGCCTTAAAAGCAAAAAATTTTCAGTATTTTTAAACTGTTTTTAGCTTTTAACCTATAGTTCTTGTTAAACATCTTCAGCTCTTAAGGGGAAAGATCACAACAACAGCACAGAGAGTAGGCCGGGCAAAGTGAAGCACAGGCAAAGTGACACAGGTAACAGCAACTAACCAACTAACCAGGTAATTCAAATGCAACCAAGTTAGCCAATAACAGACAGTCATTATTTCAGACAGGTACAGCAGCTCACACCTGTAATCCCAGCACTAAGCGAGGCCAAGGCGGGAGAATCACTTGAGGACCAGCTTGGGTAACGTAGCAAGACCCCTGTCTCCACTAAAAATTGAAAAATTAGCTGGGCATGGTGGCAGGCCTGTAGTCCCAGCTACCAGAGAGGCTGAGGCGGGCAGATTACTTGAGCCCAGGACTTGGAGGCTGCAGTGAGCTATGACTGTAATCCAGCTTGGGCAACAGAATGAGACCCTGTTTATAAAAAGAAAAAAAAGAAGGAAAAAGAAATCTCGCCCTGGCATTGCCTATAAATAAAAAATAAAGAGCCTCTTCCTCAGTGAAAATAATTTTTAAGATATTTTTGACAATTTCATCTTTAAATCAGCACGGTTGCTAAGAAATATTGTAAAAAGTTGTCGTGTTTGGGGGGAAAAGTAGGATTAATAATCGTCATCATCTATCCCAAAATTAGTATTGAGAATTGTAAGAGACCTAGAAGTAAAATCTTCTAATTAAAGTTTCTATAATAAGTTAAAGCAAAGGGCACAAATGACCTCTCTTGATGAGCAATTTCTCCCATAATGATGGTCCATTAAAACTGTCATTGCCCTTAAGACATGCTTATAGTAAGCTGGAGTGACATTACTGCACAAGTATGGGCAGCCTCACACATTTTCTCACTACCTCAGTATCAAACGACTCAAGCTAGAAATCTAGAATTATTTTTTTGTGCTTACACTCCTCTTTTTAAAATTTTTTAGAATTAAACATGCAAAGATGTTTAATTTTAATTTGCCTGTGTACCTTAAATGTTAAGATTCCTAAGGGACAGTGACCCATTTGTCCTGCTGAGAAGCTAAATGATACATGTGGCAGCCTTAATAAAATTCTCCATACTCCAGGAGATAACAGGATCAATAGACTGGTCAGATCACCCTGAAATGCAATGCTCACTTTGACTCCATGTTAGGAGGGAGGGACTCTGCTACCTTGAAATTTGCCCAGGGCAGAGGTAGAAATATAGTGACAGAATCTGAAACTGGGTCCAGTCATGCGGGCTCCATCCCAGCCATCTCTTCACTGATCCCCTCCACTCCCCTGCTCCACATAACTAACCCATGAGATTCCATAGACTGCATCACAGAGATCACTCCTGTGTCTTCCCTCCTTTTCCACTGATACTGCAATGCCTGCGGTTTTGGTTGAGTCTCTTGTACTAACCTTCAAACTGCCTCACACTCTCTCCCAGATTCCACCTCATTCAGTGCTGCCAGCCTGATTTTCTTTAAGCAATGTTCTAATTATGACTTTATCTTACAAAAAAATAAATAAATAAGGTTCTACATTTTAGCCTCTGTGCAGGGTCCCTCATGAATTTGCTTCAGCATACCCTCTCTATTATATTTCCCGTTAACCCCCTTTATCATGAACAAATCTTCTCTTCCAGACATACTGAAGGATTGGCCTTTCCTTATATAACCTCTAGAACTTCCCATATCTGTATCCTTTTTGCAAGCTGTCCCTTCCTCCCACCCACCCCAGACTCCCCATATCCAAATGCTATTCATCCTTCAAGGATTATTTCAAATACTATTTCCTCCACAAATCCTTCCCTAAGAATTTCCACCAAAAATAATCTCTCCCTGTATAGCTATAATATATTTTATGGCCTACCATTGAATCCTCCTTGAGGGCAGGCTTTGGATCTGATTTATACTTACCTTATCCAAAGCATGTAACTGCTTGCAAAAGATGAAACCAAGATTGCCAACCACACCCTGCAGGCCAGATGAAACCGGTGAACATATATGTTTAGTTCACAGGTGCACATCTCCAGCTTCTCCTGACACATTTAACATCTGGCAAGCTAGGCCTGCTCTCTGCAGCTTGCCAGTTCCTGCAGTCCCCACAGCCCTTATTGTCTGCTGACAATGCAGGTGAAGCAGAGGGTCAGTAGCTATTTACAATCTTTTGCTCTCCTGGTTGCTCTCATATATAGTATTATACCTTCCTGGGTCTAAAAGACAAGTGACTCTGTAACTCCCATCATAAATAATCAATGAGTAAGTATTGAGGGATGGAGGACCATCGCGTGAGCAACAGCTGAAAGAACTAAGAATGTCTGAAAAGAAAAATGGCAACTGCTAATTATGATGACTGTAGTATTTGAAAGAACATCAATGTGGAAGTATAATTATATTTGTTCTAAATAGGACCAGAGACCTAAAAGAGAAACAATGACAGAGACCGTAGAACTTTTTGACTTTTGGAATTGCTCAAAAGCAAAATGGATTTTCTTCTGAGAAATAGATTTCCTTCCCTGAGCTATTCAGGCTGAGGCTGCCCACCCACCTGTCAGGGAGTCTTGAGATGAGAGGCTGCACTGTTCCATGCCACTTAGAGAGCCTGTCACTGCGGCCCCTTTCCTAAGCTCCTCTGCTGTCTATGGGGAAACTCTGAACAAAGGAGCACACAGTCTATACAGATGCACTGCTCACGGGGTACATGCAGGAGAAGAGGGTTCAGGAGGAAACCCTGAGAAATCCTGTTATTTAAGCACACTGGAACCTGAAGCACCAGCAGAGAAATGGCAGTTAAAATTAGGAAGACATGTCAGGCAACTGTGTGGCTCAGAGACTAACAGGAGAGAGACCTTCCAGAAATTCCATTTCAAATGCAGCAAAGTTAAAGTTCAGTAAGAATATGAAAATGCCCATTGGATTTAGAGGATGATGAGTTCATCAGTGACTTTTGCTTGAGAAGTTCCAGCAGAGAGGGATGAAGGGAGGGGCTCATGCTCCTGAAAAGCCTCAAATTTAAATTAAAGCAGTAACCTCAGATAGGATTATATATACAGGAACAATACCATTGTGATTAGGTTAAAAGTTTTAGTTTGATAAGTCTAAGCATTTAAATTATACTATAATTGTTCTAAACTTTTTTGGCAATTCTTTATGATTTGTCAATATAAACAGAGCAAAAATAAAAAATACAATAACCCAGGCCAAACATAGCCTCAGATAGAGCTGAAGTTTTAGCACGGTGGTATTGTGAAGTCAGCTTTAATTTCTAAAAAAGAACTGTGCTTCTTGTGTGGATATTTTTTTTATTTACAAAGACAGCATGCTGTATTTCCAGGGGGTGCCACCAGTTACACAAGGAAGATTGTACTCAAACATTTATCTGCCCTCCCTTCTCAATTCTCACTAAATGAAAAGGGCACAATTTGCTGGAGCAAAACGAACAAGACTGGAGAACAACAGCAAAAGAGAAATGCCCAAAAAAACTAGGCGGTGGTGGAAAGCATACTGAAAGGTAGTGTAGTGATTCAGCAAAACAGACAAAGCTAAAAGCTGAACAACTACAGGAAGAAGGCCACAAGAGGCAGACAATTCCTAGCACAGAACCCAGAAGCCATGGTTTGAGTGCCTGCATCTCCCTCCAAAGTCCATGTTGAAACTGAATCCCCAGTGCAACAGTGTAAGATGTCTAAGAGATCATCAGGTCAATGGGATGAGGGCTCTGCTCTAAACACGGGACAAGACTCTTAAGGGCTCCAGGGAGCCTGTTTGACCCTCTGTCTCATACCACGTGAGAACACAGCACCGAAGCGCCACGTACAGAGCAGAGGAAAAGCCCTCAACAGACACCAACTCCTTCAGCACCTTGATCTTGGACGAGAAATAAACGTCTATTATTTATAAATTACCCACTGCAAGACATTTTTTTATAGCAGCCAAATAGACTAAGACTCAAGAGGTGGGAGCATTAGAGATACTACTGAACGTGGCAGTGCAGAGTAGGAAACTGAAAGCAGAAAAACAGATTTAAAGTTTTTTAAAGGAACAGTTAAACCTCATCACACATGGTCAGGCATGATGATGAGATTCCCGGCAGAAGATGAAAGGAATGTGGACCTACTAAATGGTAACAGTCTCCTGTCTGTGCCAACAACGAGAAAGCTGGGGGCCAACTTGAGCCACCTCCAACCCCAAAACAAAAATACAAACAGAAAATAAGCATACTCCAGATAAACTGACATAAGCTATGAAGACTCCACCAGCAACATGGCCAGGTCCTTCCTTGATCGTGGTACTGTAAAGCCCAACAGTCCTCAAACCCTGCCCAGGTGCACAGAGCTTCTGATCTGTGACTCAGTCTTATGTATGAAGAAAGAGTCAAAGATCACTGGACATTTGAGGAGAACCTCCAAAATAAAAAAGGGATACCAAAATAATAAGAAAAAGGAACCCAGAGTAAACAGAGACAGGCAGAGATAGAAAAGAAGCAATATAGAAAAGAATGAAGAAAGATCGTACATTCATGAAATAAATGCTGGATGTTCTGGTTTTTTAAAAAAAGTTTTTAATTGCAGCGTAAGTGCAATGTTTTAGAAATTAAAAACAAGAAAGCAGAAAGTAAGAGTTCAATCAAAAGACTGAACAATTGTAAAACATATCGACAAAATTAAGAAACTGCGTCAACTAATGGGCAAAACAACCAGCTAGCATCAAAATGGCAGGATCAAGTTCACATATAACAATATTAACCTTAAATATAAATGGGCTAAATGCCCCAGTCAAAAGACACAGACTGGCAAATTGAATAAGAAGTCAAAAACCATTGGTATGCTGTATCCAAGAAACCAATCTCACATGCAAGGACACACATAGGCTCAAAACAAAGGGATGGAGGAAGATTTACCAAGCAAATAAAGAGCAAAAAAAAAAAGCAGGAGTGGCAATCCTAGTGTCTGATAAAACAGAGTTTAAACCAACGAAGACCAAAAAAGACAAAGAAGGGCATTACATAATGGTAAAAGAATCAATGCAACAAGAACAGCTAATGATCCTAAATATATACACACCCAATACAGGAGCACCCAGATAGATAAAGCAAGTTCTTAACAACCTACCAAGAGACTTAGACTCCCACACAATAATAGTGGGAGACTTTAACACTCCACTGTCAATATTAGACAGATCAATGAGACAGAAAAGTAACAAGGATATCCAGGACTTGAACTCAGATTTGGAACAAGCAAACCTAAAAGACACAGACAGAACTGTCCACCCCAAATCCACAAAATATACATTCTTCTCAGCACCACATCACACCTACTCTAAAATTGACCACATAATTGGAAGTAAATCACTCCTCAGCAAATGCAAAAGAAGAGAAATCATAACAAACAGTCTCTCAGACCACAGTGCAATCAAATTAGAACTCAGGATTAAGAAACTAACTCAGAACCACACAACTTCATGGAAACTGAACAACTCTCTCTTAGATGTTGACTGACAAACAACGAAATGAAGGCAGAAAGATGTTCTTCCAAACCAACAAGAATGAAGATACAACATACCAGAATATCTGGGACACATTTAAAGCAGTGTCTAGAGGAAAATTTATAGCAATAAATTTCCACATGAGAAGCAAATAAAGATCAAAAATCAACACCCTATTATCAAAACTGAAAGAGCTAGAGGAGCAAGATCATAAAAAACTCAAAAGCTAGCACAAGACAAGAAATAACTAAGATCAGAGCAGAACTGAAGGAGATAGAGACACAAAAAATCTTCAAAAAATTAATAAATCCAGGAGCTGGTTTTTTGAAAAGATCAACAAAACAGACTGCTAGCCAGATTAATAAAAAAGAAAAGAGAATAATCAAATAGATGCAATAAAAAACGATAAAGGGGATATTATCACTGATTCCACAGAAATACAAACTACCGTCAGAGATTACTACAAACAAATCTATGCACACAAACCAGTAAACCTGCAAGAAATGGATGAATTCCTGGACACTTGCATCCTCCCAAGCCTAAACCAGAAAGAAGTCAAAACCCTGAACAGACCAATAACAAGATCTGAAGTTGAGGCAGCAATTAATAGCCTATCAACCAAAAAAACCCCAGGTCCAGATAGGTTCACAGCCGAATTCTACCAGACATACAAAAAGGAGTTGGTAGCACTCCTTCTGAAACTATTCCATACAATCCAGAAAGAGGGAATCCTACCCAAATCATGTTATGAGACCAATATCATCCTGATACCAAAACCCGGCAGAGACTCAACAAAAAAAGAAAACTTCAGGCCAATATCTATGATGAACACAGATGCAAAAATCTTCAATAAAATACTGGCAAGCCGACTGCAACAGCACATCAAAAAGCTTATCCATCACAATCAAGTAGGTTTCATCCCGGGATGCAAGGCTGGTTCAACATATGCAAGTCTATACACATAATTCATCACATAAACAGAATTAAAGACAAAAACCACATGATTATCTACATAGATTCAGAGAAGGCCTTCAACAAAATTCAACAGCACTTTATGCTAAAAACTCTCAATAAACTAGGTATCGACACTATGGAACACTATGCAGCCATAAAAAACAATGAGTTCATGTCCTTTCTAGGGACATGGATGAATCTGGAAACCGTCATTCTCAGCAAACTGATACAAGAACAGAAAAACAAACACCACATGTTCTTACTCACAGGCAGGTGTTGAACAATGAGAACACATGGACACAGGGAGGGGAGTATCACACACTGGGGTCTGTTGTTGGGAACAGGGGAGGGACAGTGGGGGGTATGGAGGTTGGGGAGGGATAACTTGGGGAGAAATGCCAGATACAGGTGACAGGGGGATGGATGCAGCAAACCACATTGCCATGTATGTACCTGTGCAGCAATCCTGCATGTTTTGCACATGTACCCCAGAACCTGAAGTGCAATCAAATACAAAAATGTTTTTTTAAAAAAAAAAGTCAAAGTATAAGATACAGAAAATAAAATACATTCCAATCTACGGTTAAAAAAAAAAGACTGAACAATTAAAAATTGAGGAAATCTACTAGAAAGTAGAAGAGAAAGAGAAGAAAGTGGGAGTTACCAAAAGAGGGGGGAAAATAAAAATACAAAATCTATCAATAAAATAATATGAGAAACGTAAGAAAACTTCTGGTAAATGAAAGAAACAATTATCTTGATTGAAAAGACCTACCAAGTGCCCAGCACACAGTGAAGAAACAATCTCACCAAGGCATATGGTTGTAACCTTTCAAAACAACAGCAGTCAAGAGAACACTGAAAAAGGTTCCAGAAAGGAAAAAGAGGAAAGATACATAGAGGGGGTTGAGAAGGGGCACTGGATCTTTCAACTGCAACAATGGAAGCTGGAAGCAATACAGTCATGATGTCAAACATCAAACGATGTCAAGAATACTTCCAACCCAGACTGCCACTCCAGGCTAACTTCAATCAAGTGTGAAGTTTAATAAAAACACGTATAGACACACAAGCATCAAAGCATGTAGCCCTCACTTGTCCCTTTTCAAGTTCCTGGAAGATTAACTGTAAAAGCGAATAAACCAAGAAATTCCCTGAAATGAGGGAGCAACTCCAAAAAGAGGATGGCACAGCATTCAGGAAACAATCCAATCCAACACAAGAGACAAACACGGAGACTTCCCAGGCGTGAGGTCCAAGCAGCTAAAGGAGGAGGCTGTAAGGAGGCCTGGAGAGCAGAAAGGAAGAGCACTCTCCACAGGGAAAAAGAAAGGATGAGGAGGAACGAGGGAGGGAAGGAGGACAACCTGTTGCATGTGAATGCCCTAAGAGAAGATCCGTCATGTGTCAGAGAGTTTGGAAATAAAATTAGTGACAGATAAACAAAACAAAAAAATTCAATTGACAAAATGCATTAACTCCAGGAAAATACAAAACATTGTTTAATAAATGAGACAAAATATAATCTCAGCTGGAAACAATAGTTGCAGTTGTAATAATAAAAATGCTGAGTATTAATTTAAATAGAAATTAAATTAGGTGGGACTCCAGGGGAATGAGGCATGAGAAGTTACTTGATGGATAGAATGTACACCATTTGGGCGACAGTTACACTAAAAGCCCAGACTCCACCACTATGCAATATATCCAAGTAACAAAACTGCACTTGCACCCCCTAAATCTATACGGATTTAAAAAATTAATTTAAGTATACAGCGATAATAAGAGAGTGAAATCATAAGAAAGACAGCAATAAGAAAACTGGCCTCAGCTGGGCGCTGTGGCTCATGCCTGTAATCCTAGCACTTCACCTAAGGTCAGGAGTACGAGATCAGACTGACCAACATGGTGAAACCCCACCGCTACCGAAAATACAAAAATTAGCTGGGCAAGGTGGTGGGTGCCTGTAATCCCAGTCACTCTGGAGACTGAGGCACGAGAATTTCTTGAACCCAGAAGGCAGAGATTGCAGTGAGCTGAGATGGCACCATTGTACTTCAGCCTGTGTGACAGGGTGAGACTCTGTCTCAAAGGAAAAAAAAAAGGAAAACTGGCCTCATCTTTTTAGTAGAGGGTTCATATATAGCTTACATATCAAAGCATAAATGCATTATTATAGTCTTACATTCTTGGAGATGACCACAGGAGAAACAGATAAAGTTTCAAAGTACTTGTCACTAGGGAACAGCAGCCGTAGGTGGGGAAGAGTAGGATATAACCAGAGACAGAAAGAGTACTACTATTCAACTATTTTAATTACGTTCATATTCCATTTCCATAAAGATAAAACCTTATCTAAATAAACAATGACAGGCTATTTAGAGCTTACAACCTATTCCTCTGAGGAGCTTAAATATCCTAAGGGAAAAAACAACTACTCAGGACATGGTATTTTGGTTACTTTTCTTGAGTTTGCAGAAATATTGGAAGGGAAGAAACAATAAGGAGGAAAGTATTACAATCATAGAGAGGAGAAGGGGCCTCTGAAGAAGGAAGGTCACCAGGGAGGCAGGAAGAAAAGGCTCTGGATCATGTGTATCCAAATCAGGCCTAGACAGAAATGTAGACAGTTCTTCAGTGGGCAGGAGTGGAAGGAGGAGGAAAAGAAAAGCACAAAATGCTAGTTGAGGAAGAAACACACTTCGTGGTGAGAGGGCCCAGATGTTGGTCCACAGTCTCTGTTTTAGAGTGAGGCAGAAGATGAAAGAATATTGCGAGTGTTTGAGAAGGTAGCAGAAGAAAATGGTAAATTCAATATGATGAAGTAAATCTGATCTGAGAGCAGGAGTGGGCACACACGGAAGCAGTGGAGTATATGTACTCAGTCATTCCTCTCTGTTCCCACAACCCTTTGTAACGCTTGCCACATCATGTGTATACCAGTACTTTAAAGAACTGGGTTTCCACTAGACTATGAATCCCCAACAACTGCCTTATCTATTTGTATGCAACCAATACTCATTGTAGCACCTGATATGAAATGTATTTTTGTTGTGTGGATATACAAACATTTATTTCCGGAAGTTCAAAGGCATCTCAACATATCAACATCCATGTACTTCTTTAAATTGCTTTTTATATGCCAGAACAGTCAGTATTCAATAATTTTACAAACTCCTTTAAAAAACAATACATAACGTCCCATCAAAGCTAAACCCACATCCCCCAAAAAATTGTAATTCAAGTTGAAATTTACATCTTAAATTGAGTCTAAGTACATATAAACCCAGAAACTCTTCTGGGCAATGCTCACATGTTGACTAAACTCGGAACAGCGAGGAAGACTACGTGAATCTATGACTATCTCATGGATTCTAAATCAAAGCTTAGAAACATTCACAATGAATAAAATAAGTCCATAGTTGGAAATCAATCACTGCCTTGCTTAATAATAAACCTAAAGATTTTATAGGGTGAAATATCAGCTTTATCGATTTGGAATTAATCTTTGAGCACCGTCTCTATTTATCAAGTATGTCCTAATATTTCAACATACTTTAATTTTTCCCAAAAGATAGTTATTATTTACCATGAAATGCATGCTATTAATGCTACTTTTTTTTTAATCTGATTTCCTCTTTCCTATAAGAAAGCCAAAAACTGATTTCCTTGGTAGTTACTTAACACCTTTTCCACAGACCATTTCAGATGCACCTCAAATAGGTTTGCAAGGGGTAGGGGAGGTTTCACAGGATAGAACTTAAATAAATAAATAAATAAATAAAAGAAGTTTGTTCACCATTTAAATCTCTGGCTGAGTTTAGAGGGTTTTTATTGTTATTAGTTAAAATTATTTTTGGCATATTAATGCAGTAGAGAAAATTCACCTAAGAAGTCTACCTGGAATGCCACTTTATGTCAATAAATTCTATTCTTTGGCTTCACAAAGTAGCAAGACAGAGAATTATGATTAGCTTAAATTTAGATAAGTGATTTAATCTAATCAATAATCTTGGACAAAATTCAGATTAGTGCACCTGCATATACCTGTCCTCATATTTCACAGGGTATAAGATGATCAAACTAAGGTTGTTCCAGTAACATCATAAGAAGCAGAACAACCAACTGATAATCTTCATCATTTCACACTTTTATCCTTTCAAAACTGTTTCAGAAGGTAATTCCCAAAAGTGCTTTATATTATAGTTTAAAGGTATCCTGAAAATAGAGATACGTCAGTTGTACTTTTTAAATTACATAAGTTACATCACATTTCAATAACTCCATGCTGACTTCTAGTTTAAAAGAGCACACAAACATGTTTTCTGAGATACCTGATTTTGACTTCAGGATAACCTGAATGGTATGTCCATCGTTGGTGACTTCACAGTCTCGGCAGACCACATAATTTGGGGAGAGGCGGACATCCAGCAGCGAGGGGTCATACCTAGCCTCTCTCGAGTTTAGGTTAATAGGAGACTGGTATTCTCCATTAGCATCAGGAAACACCAGACCCCACTCAACACCTAAGGACAAAATGAAATAAATTAAAAACAGGTTAAAAAATAAGCTACAGTAAAATTTAACATGTAAAAACTAGTTTAGACGCTAAAGATCCTTCACATTATGAAGAGAGTAATGATACCATCACTATACAGATGAAATATGGTAAATCTGTGTGTTTTTGCCTTCATTATTTGAATGATCTGATATTATCAAATATCACATACAAAATCCCGGACTAACAAAATATTACATTTGTATTTGTCAACAAAGACATAATAATTTATGACTCTAGGAAATCTGGGTCATATTTAAGTGATTAGAAAAAAGAATACCAGAACAATTTCCTCTGCTTAATAGTTAATTACGTTCAGTACTTGGGAAATAGCTGTAACTTCCAACATATTTAGTGACAGCTAAAAACCCTAACTCTCATGCCAGTGGATAAACGCCCTCATCAGAAACGCAAGTGCAGTATTTTAAAGTGTGCATATGTATACACCTACACACATACATAGTCACATACTCTTTCCAAATCTTTTATAATTAAAAGTATATATTCTATATTGGTTTCAACATATGTAGTAAACATCGGCACTACTGGTTGGCTCTAAAGAAGCCCTAGGTCTTCAGGAATACATTTAGGAATCTCAGGTTTTTCAGAAAGTCAACCGCTTCTCGCCAAACCCAGTGATTGAGTCTGAAATTTAGGACGTGTTTTAGAAAGACTTAAGCGTGGCTAGAAGGCTTCACGAAAAGACCAGAGGCAGAAACACTTTCTCCCCAAAGTCTTCAAGCCAAAAACGAATTAACACTGTCTTCCTCAAGCGTTGAGTAAAAGGTCCCGCTGCTCTTCTTGGCTACTCAGACGACAAAAGGTACAGCCACGGCTTGAAGGCTTGCCCGCCCTCCGGACCGCAGCAGGTGCGAACGCCAGCCCCGCGGAGGGCTCCCGGGAGCGAGCGCAGGCGGCGGGAGAATGCAGGCGGCGGGAGAATGCAGGCGGCGGGAGAATGCAGGCGGCGGGAGAATGCAGGCGGCGGGAGAATGCAGGCGGCGGGAGAATGCAGGCGGCGGGAGAATGCAGGCGGCGGGAGAAT